>JANVCJ010071248.1:0-12509 GCA_026413505.1 Epizoanthus ramosus
GTAAACTTGTACAATAAATTTATTAAAAAAAAAAAAAAAAAACACCGAGGCTCAGAGATGGCATATATGTTAAGAACAAAATTAATTAAGAACAAGCCGTCAATTAGCAAGCTGAAGTTCACAGTCATAAAATTAGATTTGTATGTTTTCAGATAACATTATCGTATTCGTATAGTGCAATTTGGAATAAATCAGCACAAGTATAGAGATACTTACTTAGCTCTGATTCCTTTCCGATTGATTTTGTGTGGACATTTTCTCGCTAGTCGTCTTGAGCTTCAGTTCTAATCGTTTCCCTCGATAGAGTGCGTGTTTAGATTTTCTGCTTCGTGAATTAAATGCTTTTATAGCCACTCGGTGTTGATCCTTTGCATGTTGGACTGTGTTTTGCTTCAACTTACAGCAAGTTTTTCAAGCAAATCTCCTTTCGAAAGCTTCGTTCAAAACAAAACAAAATGGAGGTTACGTTTGTTTGCAATTCGTTCCCAGGGATATCCGTGCATTAGCTGTGATCTGATTGGCTCATGTGTCTCGGCTGGCCAATCAGCATTTGATTTCACATTTTTACACTTTATTTCAAAAGAACTGCACTCGATTTTAAAAAATTGCACTCTGATTTGTATAGGTAATCACATGGTTCCGAGTGCAATTTGGAATAAATTAGCACAAGTACATTTTTCAAAGACTAATAAAATTGAACGAGCATAAGCGAGTTCAATTTGTGGTCGTTGAAAAATGTACGAGTGCTAATTTATTCCAAATTGCACGAGAAATCATGTGATTATTTGTTAATCATACAGAAACAAACATTTATTTCTAAGCCTTCGTTCAGAATAGTTTACAATGATTCCATGAAAAACACGTCAAAGCTCGAAGTTTCCCGTTTAGGCTCTAAAAAAAATTAATTAGGTATTAGCAAAAACAACACCTGTTAGCAAAAACAACACCTATTGTATTTTACATGGCCAATCAGAGCTCAATTTCACATTGCACTCTCAAGTCTGAAATTGCACTGTTTACGATAAATTGATGAGCTCTCAGCCAATCAGAACTGTGAAATTTTTGTTACTGTATGATTACAAATGAACAACACTTTTCTCAGCCAATCAAAATGCAGAATTTTTTGTTGCTGTATGATTAGCGATTAAATGATATTAGCATCTTAGTCCTGGTTAGCCGGGACAGCTCGGTTTGCTGGTATGTGTTTCAGTTTGGCTTTACATGAACGAGCAATCCCGGGAGGTCCTGGTGTGAAGTATTTTCACCGATAAAATGCGGCATCTACGCATGAGTGATGAGGTAACCGCTGCCCTCTTGCTGGCCCATTAGCCGGGCGCCTAGCCTAGCCCGGTTATCCCGGCTCATTTTCGCGGTTATGGAGACAAATAACAAAACATCCTGTTTTCGTTCTAATTTGTACAGTACGTCCATTCCTCTTTTCAATTCAAACGAAGCACGAAAACGAATAGTAGCTTCAGTCGGAAAAACCAAATTCAAACCCTGTTTATTTTGATTCTATTCACTAATATTTTGCCTAATTCAAGTCGTTTTAGCTTCCGGCAGCTTGCTTTTTTTCTTGAACATGCTTTATTATATTATCCTTTAATCTTTATACAAACATTTCGGCTTCAAAGGCATCTTCTGAAATTATTTCCAAGTTGAAACCTTTGGTCTTTTCAGTTGATATCGTAATCAGTTCGTCTTCTGAACAAGCCCATGACTTTTTGACTGAAATTCTAAGATAATTCATTCTATTCATTTTCATAACATTTAGACTTTAATGCTTCTGGGTTCAATTTCTGATGGCTGGTCTCTAACGAATATTACGGCGTTTGTAGAACCTCTTTTATTCATATACACTGAGCCTTCAGTTGAACACTAAATAAGTCATTAAATTAAATTTCTCCCAGCATGCTCTCAATCTTCTGTTCGTTAAAAATAAACAAACCTCCTACCACTTAAATGAGTGTTCTAGCTACAACTAACCCACTAACACATCTACATCTTTTTAATGCTGTGACATTTTTCATTTTCTTCTTAAAAAAATAATTATTTACGATATTAGAAACATGTCAAAATGGCGGCAAAATTCCAGTTACATCTTTGCTTCATAATAAAAAATAACAAATGCAGAAATATCACTTTTGATTTCGTCGATTAATCAATTACTACTATTGAACTAGAAAGAAAAATTCACTGTTTACGTTTTATTTCAAAGAGAACATGGAAGGACTATGCACTTTAAAACTTTAAGTTTCGTTCTTAAAATGTTGGCCTTGCTCAGCCTTCTTATAAAATTGGTTCTTACAATAAAAACAAAGTGCACTTGATATTTATTCGGATAAAATGCTCATGCAAGCTGAAGGCTTTTTCTCAATTTCTGTTCCAACCGGTTTACATAGAGCAGGAAAGAGGAATACCACTGGAGAATGTCCATGGGGTATGGCTGCACGCTGGTATTCGTTTACACCCAGGTTTCTCAACTGGAGTTATACCTCGGCCAAAGCTGTCCCACTGAATATTTTAGAATAATCACAAAAAATGTGTTCATAATGCAGAATAATGTCACTAAAGTTTTCAATGCAAATAGCCCGATCAGTTCATACATTATTGCTTGCAGAATTGATCACCATTTTGTCGGTGTTTCTACAACACAACAAGAAGATCAAATTAATGATAACATTTTTTTATTTTTTTTAGATGCTTCCACCGAAATACTGCACAAATTACACTAAATATACAAGTTAAGACAGGACATGTGATCGTGAGTACGATGAGGGGCTGGCAAACGGACTCAAACTCAAACTCAAAGTCCCAACGAGGCGTACCACTTTTAATACATTAATACATGTATTAGGTAAAGCTATTTCAGTATTTCAGTTGGCTTTGTATAAAGCAAGGACACGAAATATGTTTTTTATACTTATAATAGGTAGAACTCTGGGTATTCAGCTGACTGCACCGATTTTAACACAACTAGGTTGGTTTAAATAAACATTCTCTCATCTATCTCGAGTGAGAGTTTGGAAATGAATGGTGTTGAGTTTCACTGAAGACGCGTGTGTGGCGAGTGGTAGGCGTGAGGGCGCTGACAGGAAACGAGGGCGCTGTTAAAGTTAATCCGTACTTGAATTCCTGTGAGCGAGAAAGAGCAGGGGACTTGACATGTCTAGCCATGTGTTGGCTTTTCGTTGCGTTTCTTCACATAATTTTGCTCAAGAAACAGCAAAATTGGTTAAGAAACAAGAACATACTTACACGAGCTTTTTCCAAAAATGAACAAGTGCTTATGTCGAATTCGTGTCAAAACTCCAACGGTGAATGAAGTTGATAGAATGACCTCCGGAGCCGTGACTATAAACTTTGCTATGTTCATTAGATAATTGCAAACAAAATTTACACAGCATGTTTAGTTTATAAACCAAACCCCGCCTCTCAAAGCAACACTATCAAAAATGTCGAAAAATAGACAGAGTGTGTTTTATGTCTGTTCGCTTGCGGTCCAACTTTGACTTTCGAACTTTATAATGCAAACACCTTATTGTTGTATCTCACAACGTCTGCTTTTGAAAAGGCCAGAATGTCAACTGAAAACAAATTCTTTCTGTTCTTGAAAGCTTTGAATACTTCTTCAATTAATGGCCTACTTAGGCACAGTTTGAGTTCCACATTCACTTGTGAATATCTTTCCATAAGGCCAAACATCCTGTTTTGAAACAGCATTTCAAGAAGATCGATAGAGAATAGATGTTGAATTACCTGTAATTTTTAATTCATGGCTTCCTGATTTTCAAACTGAAATTAATTGTGTTCTTTTCACAACAGATTTACTGTGTAATCCCCAGCATAATCAAATTCTATTAACGATTCAGTCTGAACGAGTTTCCGTTTGTGTCAGTTGCTGGCCCGTAATCTCTTAGAAACGTAGGAGAATGCAGATGTACCTAAAAGCTGAAATAGATATACCAGAACCATTGAAGCTAGGCATGTTTTGAAATTCTTCAATCATGTCATGCCATATGCGTTATCAAGTAGGCGAAAAAATGCTCTTTACTTCACATTCCTAAGCGTTTTGACACTCTAAAGCCAATACGATCTTTTTCTTTTAATAGTTTAATGTGAACTTGAATCGCTTAAACACATACCAAAAATAATCGGTATTAACTGGTGTTGTACGGTAGTGTATCTTTTCTCAGCGTGATGGCAAGGCGTTCGAAATCTTCTTGAAATCGAAGACGAGTTGTTCGTTCAACACTCCGTAGCCTATCTGTACTCTACACATGCAGTATGTTATTGTTAAACTCCACTGTCAAATACAGCTGCATTAAAACAATACGATTAAAATAATTAGCGAATTGGTTATCAAATAATCAAATTATTCAAATGATTTCACGAAGGGCAATATTAGGTGATATTTTCATCAATATCTGTAACTTTGAGTAACACTGTTGAGTGGCAGAGTGTGGACAAGTCAGGCGTTTTGGCGCCAAATAAGATGTGATGGTCGATGACGGCTGTTATTTTGGCGGGTAATTGATATGCATTGTCACTGGGTTCCAAGGAGATAGATATGGTTATATAAATCAAACTAGCATCTGGCCTATGGACATTTCCTGATTGTTTAAACCAACAACACAAACATCTGGTTCTCCAAACCCGACAACTATTGAAGAATTTATGTAACGCTAGTTGAGAGTAAACCTGCCATCGCAGCCTGCCATCGAGTAACTTCAAGTTTTATATAACTTCGAGAATAATAAAAAAAATTGTCTGTCTACACAGAACAAGCGTTTTGACAGCTTTATCCAAAAGCACGAATTTAATTGGTTCGAGTATTACCGTCGTTGACATCTCGAGAGCAGTATTTTGATGGTTACAAGTTGTTTGGCAGCTAGAAGACGATCGTGTGTGATTGGCCAAGTTCTGTCAGCACGTTTACACAGCTGCGGCTAAAGCCTTCTCTCGCACTGGGATAAAACACAGAAGTTTCCGTTCATCGTAATACAGAATACCTTCACTGCTTTAGAAGACGCATCTGTTGTTTAGCCGAGGACGTGAACTTTGTGAAGACTGAATCAAGATGAAGCCTCGACAGGCCAACTCGAGCTCGAACCTTTGCCCCTACATGGCTGCCTTACACTCCACTCTTCAGACGTCAGCCAACATTTCTCGAGCTGGCAGGTCAAGATCCCCTGATCTCGAGCAAGGACGCACATATAATATGAATGACTGCTATGAGAAACTGAAAAAGATGGTCCCTTATGCGCCAGCCAACAGACGCCTAACGAAAGTCGAGATTCTTCAGTATGTGATTGACTACATACAAGATCTCCAACACGCACTAGACATGCAGCCAATCGTTCGACACACGCGGGACCAGACAATCCCAAGAGCAAGTCGAGTTCCTCTGAGCGATCTACCAAGCAATCGAACGGACACACAGGTATATCATAGTATACGTGATTTTATCAATGTGTTTGTTTCTTGAATATTCAGCTTTTATTTCCATTTGTTTAGTTCAGTTACACGTTTAGCAATGAGGGAACTGATTCAGTTTAAAACTGACAAGGAACGAGTATACCATAAAGTCTTATAAAATCAACCTCTAAGTTTCTAAACTAAGCTATGATGTGAGACGCGAAGAAGTTTTATCCTATTTTGCATCCACGGCTAATAGGAAATCCGGCTGTCCTCCCAAAACTCAGTTTAACTCTTGCATTTCCAGGCGCTATGAACGATACCCAACCATTTACACTGTCGATATTCATCACGAATTCCTTTGCATACCTTACAAGTGGTGCTGTTTCAAAAAACAAACAAGAAATAATACACTGGTATAAAAGACAACACGACTCCGAAAGTGATGAGAAATCCTTCCCATCCCGAACACAGTCAATCTTACACAACACCGGGTTTTGTTTTCCATAAGTAGATAAAATATTGAATAATGTTCCATCTGGCATCTGTTATTCAAAAGCCAGGTTTTGCTTCTGGCGCGTGCACAGTTAGAATTCGAGCGCGGTGCCTTAGACGGGACATGTAATGGCTATTTACTCATTATCTGTTTCTTCGCTTTTCCTTAATCACATATACAAATGCAGCCGGTTTATATAATGCGCCTTTTTCTCATAGTTTGTCTGGTAAACGCGTTTTCCTAATTTAAGAAACTTCTGTTCTAATTGAAGTACCCCGCAGTTAAGACTACGCTGATTACTTTTGAGTTTTGTTTTCAAGTTTGTTCTAACAGTTTGTTGACCCAGTTTGCAGGTGACTGATTGACTTGTGCTTTACAAGGAATTAATTTCTATAATTCACGTCCGAGCTTGTCCTAGCTGACAGATTCAGTGGCTTGGAAATGTCTTTACTCAGCTATGCGATACGAGCGCATGGTAAAGAAATATATCAGTCTATTTTTAATTTAATCAAAACGTGAAGTTCCGCTCGATCTGGACTTCACATAAATGCGGGAAAACCGCGGAGGGAAGAACATACTGCAATATACCAGATGCGTTTCCAGAAACAGCTACAAAAGCGTACTGCATTCTTTCGTCGCAGCATCGCCAACAATTTAATACCACTAGGATTTAGTCAGATTTTAGCCAGATGCTGTTCTTATCAGAACTTGCGCTTGCAAAACAGGATGCAGTGTGCTAAACATGTGTCTACCTCCTCCACTTCTCCGCTTATCTTTGCCTTTATTGTGTCTTCAGGTGTAATTACCGGCAGCTGAAAACGGCCAACGTAATGAAACGGAACATTTCAAGAACGTTCGAGTCCTAATTTACTTCGCAGGAGCTCTGCCTGTTCGATAGAACTGTCAAGTTTTGCGGATACGACCGACTGGAAACGCGTCTGGACGGCGCATTAGTTTCCCAGGAGTACACGAGTGTATTGGCTATGTTTTAGTTCGTGCTCAGATACATGGACAGGTTGAACTGCATGTTAGATCGTGAAAATACAACACTGTAATGCTGTGGAGTGATTTCATGAGAGCTACAGACACTGCACTTATGAAATTACAAGTACACATTGTTTGAACAAGTTTGACAAAGATGTAGATAAATGTGGAATAGGATTAATTAATGCAAATGAACGAGAGATTATAAGAATTGGACAGATAGTTGTGATGATGTCTGTCAGAAAACAACCAGCTTTTTAGTATTAACCAAATCTTGAATTAGAACTCTGCAGTTAATCCGATAAAACAGCAACAACTGCGAAGTTTAGGCCACGCGGATAGGTCACATCTGAAATGCTTTAACACAGGATCTGGGACTAGCCAAAAGTGATAGTTGTTTTCGTCTAGGCTGATGGCTCAAGTACCATAGGAAATTCACTGGATGTATTGTATTTTGTCATTCAAGGATGGCCAAGGACTGCTTTTTCTCAAGCTGATCTCTAGAGTGAAATTTGATTACAAACATCTTGCGTTAATATGAGTCTATCTATTGTGGTTTTAATAATATTCACTTCTAGCTGATGAAAAAATATATAAATATTATCTACAGTAATCAAAAGACACACCAAGCTACATTTGACTTTTGATGTATAAAGTGTAAGTGTTTCCACTTTACACGAAGTAATTGTTGTCAAAGGCACTGTACTGTACTGAGACACATCCACATGTTATCTGTGTTAGTTTTACACTGTTAGCCTCACTGGCTCCAGAAATACAGCATTAATAAAGGCGTGTTAACTACTTTTAAAAGACTGTCTGTAATCGATTTCTAATACGAAACGCTAGCTGCAGTCGATTAAAGTAATTGTATTAATTAATCCGGCCCATAGTTTTTGCCAGGGTGACATGCACTGACAAAGCTGACGGAATCATCAACTGACAGAAAACCAGACCGAAAACAGAACATTTGTTGTAGCTTCTACACTTCTATTAGCACAAATAAAGTTTTCTGGACATCTGGGTTCATTCTGTACCTGCAAGCGAATTCCAAGCAATGGCTCGTGGTGAGCTGAAAGCAAATCTGCCTCAAATCGTCACTCATCAGTTGTGTTCCAGTGCTTCTTTATCAGTACAGGTGTGAATAAGCAATAACATAATATTTACCGTTTGTTGTCACCATCTAGACAGGTCACTCTAGATTAGCTGTATCGCGCAGGCGTCGGCAACTCTCCACCAGAATTATCGGCAGAAATTAGATTGCCAACCGCAAATCCAATTTAGAAGCGTGTCTGTTTGCGTTAGCTCTAGAATGACGAAATTCATGTCACCAGTGATCTTGAGGAATTACTTGACTCGAGTGTAATCAGTCCTAGTATTTTTCTAAATACTTGAACTGGTGCCTGCCATTCCAACAAGAAGTTTGCACGTTACTGTGGAACGTAGTCGTAAATGAAATTTATGACAAAAACCAAGAATTGTGCTTTCTGGCGCTACTGTTTCTGAAACGAACAAGAGCAGGACATGAGAGGGCAGTCTATACTGTAGAGCGTTTTCGTGTTCATTCACATCTCCAGGAACACTAAATCTATCAGTTTCAAAATGTTTAAATCTCTCTCAAAGACATGGCGGAAATGAAGTGATTTTGAAAGTCAGGAAAGCTCTTGAAATAACTCGAGGTTTGATAAATATCAGCATGCGCGTAATTTACCTTGGCACCCAAGCAAACAAACGATTCATTCTATAATTGTATAAACCAAACATATGTCTTCTATTTGTGGCTGCACGTTGGGATATCTCCTCTGCAGGTGAGCTCCATTTCTTGATGATAAGAGCTCTAAGGGGACTTACTGCGGCATTATTCCGATGGACTGACTGGTCACGGTACACACATAAAAGATGAAGAGTGAAGGGCGAGTGTTATCTTATAACTACATGTACACCGTGTCTACAGAAAATACAAATTTCGAAGCATTTTCGTTTTGCACCTCTTGAGAGAGAAGATACCCTAAGTTCCCGGAGTTTCTTTGCACCTGAATAACTGAAATGCCGTTGAATCTCAATTATACAATCTCATAAGTGGATTTGAGGGGGGTCGGTAACCGTGCAAGAGAGAGATACGATTTTAAGACGCTGTGAAATGAGTCAGGAGAACGCAAAGCAACGGCTTGATTTGTAATAAGGTCTAATAAGTATGTAACACGAAGTATCAGGTAACAAATCCTTTGTATTGTAACAAAATATTCGTTTTTTGTTGTATAAAGAACAAAGTCGCTGTAGAGCGTTTTCGTTCAAATGAGGACACGGCATGCAACAAAATTAAAGCCGATACTGAAAAGTAAGAACAAATTAAATTGGAGTAATGGAGAGACTCATAAACTTCAACCTCTCATACTCGGGTATCATACTATATTAGTATATATTCCGGCTGACAATAACTGAATAACTCAATAAGTAGAACAGTGTTTTAACACAATCTTTAATAGCGGTTCCACTCGTTGGCTTGGAGTTTCGAAATTGTTGTTCGGTTAAGTCAGTTTATGTAACTGCGTAAACGTTACAGAGAAATCCGCACTGGAAATTCGGTGAAAGAAATAAAGAAATGCATGAAATATTAACCGTATCCACGTCGCTACGTAGCTGAAAATCCCATAAGTTATAACCTGCACAGCTGTATCTATCTTGGTACGAGATTCATTTTGTCACCAAAATTAAGGAATTTAGATGTCAACACTGACATGCAAGATCCCCCTAACAACCTCTTATATTCTGCAGGCTCCCACTAGCTTCAATTATAATACACTCTTTTTTTTTAGAAGAATATTGTTTTTCAGGCCCAGGCTGGATATTCTTATTTTTCTGCCGATTTTAGGCTAATAATAATCCTGTGAATATTCTTAGATTAGGAAGTCCTGCATTTCAGTTTTACAGTATCAAATGCAGCTACTTGGACCTTGGTGTCTACATCTGCATGTATCTGTAGTACAGTACATATACACGTATTAAACGCCGTTGAATTTATATTAGCATCGAACATACGGCTAGTGCTGTTTTATCGTTTTGTTGGCTAGTTTTACCGTTAATAAGAAGGAAGAATTTTCCTAATAGGTTTTAATGTGATTTATTGTACAAATCTCAGACTCGGGTATATTCTTAACATATTCTTAAAATTTCGCCAATTTCAGTCTCAATATTCTTATAAAGTATATACTTGTAAAAACAATTACCATGCAGAGAAACTAGAGTGGTTAATTCTGGTTTTACGTAATCAATAGTTATCAGTTGAAGGTAAAACAAAATCTATATTGATTTAAGTTATTCAATGATCGTTGAGAAAACAGTCAAAATTTAAACCTAATTTACATGATACAATAGTCGCGTGTCTTGATGTGTACGACACCTACTCATATCGTGTAAACCCCTTAAGCCTCTTATGCATCTAATACATCAGCTGCACAATGCAAACCGAGGATTTGGCTTTCCAAGTCGCTTTAGCTCTTTACATGACTTCAACGTTCCACACTAGGCAAAAGGATATTTTAATTAGTCTCTTTGATTCAAGGTCATATATATATGAGGGCAGTTGATAGTGAAGGAATACAAACTCACTCGATCGAGGTCAGTGAGGCCAGTTGATGGTGAAGGAATACAAACTCGCTCGGGGCCTTCGCCCGCTCGCTTTCTAATACACCATTTTTCTAATGAAAAATTTAGCTAGATCCGCTAAAAGTCGTTACTCGGTCACATTTTGGCTCATTAATTTAACAAAAACATCGCATTTAGCCCCCACGAAGGACTGGATCTAGTGAAATTTTGCATTAGAAAAATGGTGTATTCTCCGAGACTCTGAGTTGTCTGCGGGGATTATATTTTCCAAAAAGTTTCATGTTTTTCATGTTTCAAAATACAACAATAATCGCAGCAAAATTGAGTAAACTTCCGAAAATATTTGATAATATTTCCGTTCAAAGGACATTTTCTCACTTATTTTTTGGGAGGGGGAGCTTATGGTTTGAGGGGATTTTTCGTCTTAAAATGACCGTACTTTAAGCAAGTACATTCGTATAAGAATATAAGCCAATGCGATTATTTTCGGGGAGGGGCTTGTTCCGGAAGTATTCTGCGTGACGAATTTATTTGGACAACATAGGAAGTTTACGTTAATCTAATATTGACGAGAATAGAATAGGAACAAGTTTTCAAAACGGCGGAAAAAACCCGGCGGACGTTACACCAATAGATTTTACTGAATATAGGACGTACTATTTATATTTCCTGAAGATGGCCCCAAGATTAAAAATGTTTGTATGTTTATAGTTTTACTTGTATATACCAAAAGTTTTAACAAACTTTTATCGGCGAAAAATGTCTACAGGAAGTACAAGTTCTTGGACAAACAGCAGTAGTTCTTACCAGATCATTGAGTAGATCAGAAGACTTTTAGGAACCGGAAAACTTAAAAAGAAAAGTTGATCGGATGGTTTAAAAATGTACTGTTTTAAAAAATATTTCTGGACCTCCGTATATAGACGGCTCTTGGCCTCGTTCTCTCACCAGCAAGTCTACACTGTTCCCCTAAAAATCCTCTCTTATCCAGACTAGTGGCTATTCTGTTCTTGATCCGCGGTCAATAATTCAGTCACGGTTCTTTCCACAACTGGGAAAAATTATCCCTAAATCACAAATGCACGATTGTGCTAAGTTATACTCAACTAAAATACTGTTTCAAAGTCAGGAACTACCTCGAAAATCAAGCCACAATACTCCTTCACATCACAAGATTCATTTGAAGAGATTATAAGATATCCTTGAAAATAAACACCCCAGTTTCGGTGTGTTAACCCTTGTTATGCCGAAGACGATTTTGCTAAAGCCAAAACTTTCCTAACTTTTGAAGCAATTGACCAAAACCCATAAAAAGACTACTCATTTTGTTTGTTTTGATGAGCAGCAGTGTTTGGTGTTACTTGTTTCTTTAAATTAATGAGTTTGCAATTTTCATAAAATTTGAAAATTTTGGATTTTGAAAATTCAGCAGGATAAGTGTTAAAATTGTCTAATCTTTTTAAAAGCATCACGGAGCACACGCTGCAGAGACTAATGGCCTACAGACATATAAAATGTCTTTTTGACAGTTGGTTGTAGATATTGCCTTTTATAACCAAACTGAGACCACACTTAGAATTTGAACAGATGTTGAAGCACATGTACTTAAATCACGAGTCTTCAAAACTGAATAACAAGAAGAGGCTGTGAAGTATAGAATAATGCAGCTTGTAGGATTGCAGTTCGTCAAAACTGATTCTCCGGCGACTGTGCTATGAACTCTACAACATCGTGTTTTATCCAGTTTAATCTATCATTTCCAATTGTTCCTTCGTTTTATCACCCTTAATAGTCAGTGATGTTCTATCTAAGGTCACTTTCCATTTCTCGGGTCTGACTGGGCGAGAGAACTGGTTCTGGTCAGTGTAAATGGAAACCTCGACGAGCGAGCAAGCAATTTTCCCGCCAAAACTCACCAAATTCCCGCGCCCTGACCGTTCGGACTGGGAGAACCTAGCCTGCGTGGCCCGGCGTTCTAGATAGTAATGTAGGGACACGAGCGGCGAAG
>JANVCJ010071259.1:0-12505 GCA_026413505.1 Epizoanthus ramosus
TTAATAATAAATACCGTAAAAGCTCTAATTAGCCCCCCCTATCTATTAAGCTCCCTCTCTAATAAGCCCACCCCCTTCCCCCCGAAAAAAAAGATATTGCTATTTAGTTGTTCTTGGTAGCGTTACAGTATGAACTATGCTTGTATTCAAAGCCTCTATTTGTTCAAATTTTGAATACCATATGTTTTTAGCACTGAAGGTGTGAAGAGAGCTTTATATTCATTAAAGCTGGGTGACGTTTCTGATAAAAGGTAATGACGCCGTCTTTGGCCTCCAGTGAGTTTTAAATAAGCCCCCCCTGAAAATTAATAATCCCCTGGGGCTTATTAGAGCTTTTACAGTATTTGGGATGGCGATGCACTACAATCTTTATTTGTCATACATTTCTTCTTCTTACAATCATATAAATTCTAACTACAGTGTATAAAGTGTTACACAGTTACACATTTGACCCTCCTACTGTTATTGTTATCTAAAAAAGATTATCACATTTAAACAGAACAAAAATTCCCAGGGAGGGAAGGTGGGGAAAATACATTGTACCTTTGCTATTGCTGCTATAATTTGCATTTATATGCTTGCTATTTGCCAGTCTGGGTAAGTGGAGTTGAAGCTGTATTATATATCCCATGTTGGTATGTGTTAACTGTAAATATCTAAAGCGGGCCGGGTATAGAGCCCATCCCAGTGCATTGGAGGTGTCATGAGTCAGCCTCTACATTGCTTCAACCCGGGGGGGGGGGACTCCTATATATTGACTATGCGGGTATGTGCCACAGTACAGGGTATGTTTTTCAAGCCTTTTTATCAAGAAGAGGGAATAGAAAACACAATGTTTAAGTCAGGAACAGGGTGTCAAATGTAAGTGAGTTTAGAATAAAAGGTTTTGCAAACGGTATTATGCACATTTTTGTTGTTGGATATTGCACATATGACGCTATTTTGCTCAAGTAGATTTTACAATCTAAAGCACAATGGCTGATGTATAAAACATATTCTCAATAAAAAATATGCAACGAAATTTATCAAGAACAGGGTATGCTTTTCTTGATTTGAGTCAAGAACAGGGTATCATTTTGCGGTTTTTCTTGGTCAAGAACAGGGTCAGGTCTTTGGGGTTCCAGTGGCACATGTCCACCCTAAAATTTGGGGAGTACCCCCCTCCCCCGGGGGCTTCAACTTCCCCTTTCCTGTTTGGTCATAGATCTAGCATTAAGTCATGCACCCCAAATGCCATGATCATAATTTAGAATAGCATCACATCCTTAGAACTGATGCTTCCAATAATATTAAAGAATTAACAATTGTAAAAGAAAGCAAGAGGCAGATTTAATAATAAGAACCTAAAGATCAATTGTCTGTGGTTGTTGCACATGGAAATGTAGAAGCCAGCATCTGGTCCATATCTTGTCATTATCTTTAGCTCTTTCTGAAAACCTGTAGCCCATTTTGATTTAAAAGTTTGCAAATCATACTTTTTGGCTGCTACATATTTTTCAACACATCTTCCTGTTACTAAAATTTCAGAAATAACTGATGATGGTTTATCGCTGTTTGTAGTCAATAGTTTCATATACCATATATACATGACTGTGTACTTTTCCCGAGATAATATAATTATAATAAATTGAACAGTGTAGAGTCGTTACATACATCTTTCAAAAGTTGAAGTATTACAGGGGTGGATCTAACAACAACAACAACAACAACAACATTTTATTTATGGTATACTTAATTTTACATATTTGTCATGGCCACTTATAGCATTGCTAGTCGAGGCGGGCAGAGATTAGTATTTACTAAATATATGAATAAATTACATTTGTAAAATAGATGACAAAGAAAAGAAATGTTATTATGGCAAATAAAGATAAATGTAACTAATATATGTATGTTGATATAATGACGTAATGTAAGATGTTATTGCAAAAGAAAAATTCATATTTTCTGTCGTTAAAAAGTAATTGTCTTGTTCAACAAGTGTATTAAAAAGATGGTAGTTTAGGCTTCTTTTGGATTATTTGAAAGGCAGGTGCACCATATCAAGTAGGGGTTGAAGAAAGATGAGTGCCAAAGGTGCAAGCACCTAGCATTTCCTTCACTTTCAGCACCTTTTTAATTATATATTTATTAGGAAGAACTGACTGTCTCTTGTGAATTCATATTTTTTAAAAATTGACTGAAAAGAGAAAATGTACCTCGCCCAGGTGCTCCCCCTAGATCTACAAATGTACTAGTTACTGTATTTTGTCCCATTTTGTAAAATTTATTGAAACATTTGAGCACAGTTTAATTTGTGACAATATTTTTATGCCACAGAATTTAATAAAGTAAAATGTAATTTTAGGTAATTTTAAGGTCTACAGTCTAACTTTTATAGCATTTCAATTTTAATATTGTTTATTTGTAGAGTTTAGCTTTTAACTTTTAATATTTTATCTATTAATATCATGTAAATTTCATATTTGCTAGTCAGGGCTCCCATTATTAATGTTCAGCATCTATTTGATAGTGAGGGTATTACCCTGACTAAAATAAATAAAAGTATCTTTCTAGTAATAATCTAATTTGTAAAATTCTTTAACAAATAGATTCCATTTTCCGTGCATCTGTTCACTAATAGATGTTCAAATGACGTTAAAACATGGCACAAGAACCAGAAGTCAGGCACATGTCATGAGCCGAAGGCGAGTGTGTCACTGAAGTTCTCACTGTGTTTTGGCGTCATTTGAACATCTATTAGTGAACAGATGCACGGAAAATGGAATGTATTTGTTTCATACAATAATCGAAACAGGTTTTTGAGGTTTTCCTCCATTGTAATTCCACTGAAACAAAAATAGAGAAGCAGTGGCGTGACGCGTGTCATCATTTTCATGTCTGTTAAAAAATAGATCACAATTTTGGACCAATCATATGCTGCTTGTTATATCTTGTTTATTGTATAAATACATGTAACATTACAACACCATTTAGTTATTATACAGTCACCAAATTATAAACTTCAATCTTGTACAAATGGCATCTGGCTCCATGCCATGCTTCCCTTTACACAATGATTTTCTAGTTCTTGTTCTATCAACTCTGCATACTTTGAACTTCAATTGAATAGCTTCACAAAACAAATGAGAATTTTGAGGAGCATACCATACCATATTATATTTAATATGTTGAAGCAAAATATGTTTCCAACAAAGTATTGCTTTCACCCAACGTAATTTGTAACAAATCTATTCTGTGAAATTTTAAGGTATGGTGTTTCCTTGCCTTTAGTATTTATTTTAATTGCTTTTCGACTGGGCACCGGTTGAAATAAGAAATTTAAACTATGAGCCCAAAACGTTCTGGGAGCCTATCAACAAATTAAGGAGCCCAGAGTAAAAAGAGATTAACTGGGTCAAGATAGCCTCTTTTTGTCATAAAAGTCATTATGAATTACAATGCAATACTGAAACATACAATACAATACAATATTTATTTCGGCTTGGGGGCATAGGGAGTGGTTGCCCATTCTCCCGAGCCGGAGGCTCGTGTTAAAAATGCTCAACCATTTAATTCAGAAAACATGCTAAGTTGTGAGAAAAGGAACACTTTTAATAATATACATTACCATGCCAGAAATTATGTGATAAGGATTGATGAATTGTGCATTCAAACCTTGCACTATCACATTCCACCCAGGAAAACATTCTTAGCCACTGTGTGAGAAAGCCTCACTTCCTTTTTTCGTACCATTTTTGGTACGTACAACTCTTTTTCCATGCATTGTTTCTTTTTTCGAGGTTCATTCACACAATCAATAAAATGTGTAGTCCATCGGCTAGGTACTTGGTGTAGGACGCACAAATTATATATATATTAATAAAAACATAACTTCAGTTTCTAAAATTAACAATAACGCACAGAAAACTTATGTTACTTCTATTACTGCTGTTAGGGTTAGGATTAGGGTTATGGTTAGGGTTAGGGTTTGGGTTATTTTTTCGATAGAAAATATCTCGGGAAAATTCGTGTGTCCAACACCAAGTACTTATTGTCCATCGAGTACATGACATCATTTATTGAGAACTTCATGTAACACTATGCAAGATGTCCCTGGGAAATGAGGGGCGAGTTCCCTCTGTACTGGTTGAAACTTGCTTGCATTTCAAGATGGGCTTTCGAAAAAAATAGACCAGTTCGGTTCCTAAGCTCATACATGTACCTCATCCTCCACTCATCCACACTACATCACCCCACCATAAATGTTTATGAATACATGTAGATAGCCACACATAATACAAGCCAATTACATTATAGTCACATCCAAAGCCAACTAATGCACACACACATACACAAACTATCATACAACACTATTGTCGCTTAGATGGATGTACTCCATCCCGCTCTTTGATGATCTTTCAGAAGGCCAACAGTATGTTGTAGCCATGGTGCTTTTCAGAGACTTTACCATGATGTGTAGTAGTGGGACTTCTAGCGAATCCGGCCGCACCTTGATATACACAAACAGACAAAAACTATATAAATTTTGCAAGACCCAGCAGCTTACAGATGGTCTGAATGAAATGCAGGTCCTACAGGAGTTTACCTGGTTTAATGTTTAAAGATTAAACCAGAAGAGAACAAAATATTATTAAAACATTGGTCCATGTATGATCTCAATATACAATAACTTTACAGAGTAGAGAGGCGGTTCGCAATTTCCTGCTGATTACAATGACTAGAGTCTCGTGTGTACAGTGTTAGCCTCAACTATGAGTTAGACATTCACAAATACCAGCAAGGAGTAAAAGCTGCACCTCCATCAATACAAAAATTTGTAAATAGCTTGTGCTTGAATATTTCACGCCAAATCGAGGTCACCACTGTACAAATGAGTCTGTTGTCATTGAAATCAGCAGCAATCGCAAATACCAAGCTGGTCTATTCTCTCCCTCCTTCAGTCATAAATGCCAACTCCCTTACCTCATTCGACTCCCATGTCAGCAATATGTATTATAATTATTTGTATCAGCAACACCCACCAACACGGCGTAGCACCATATTAGTATTGTTTGCACTGTCTGTGAATCAGTTCTAGCATTTTTGTTTTAGTGCACTGTATAAACTCACCTGCTCTGACTGACTGCCATTGCCATATTAGCTTCTAAAGGCAATTGTCCCAATTAAAGAGTAAAGACACACCTCAATCTGGTAGATTAGTTTCTAAACAAACCAGGTTTCAAATTATGGATAAATCAACTGAGAGTTCAGTTGATGTGTTATGTTGTTGCTGATATAGTGACTATATATGGTAATGACTTGTAAATTCAAGTACAAATAAAGTTGTTGTTGTTGGCAATGAGGGTGAAACGTTTGAGCTAAGGTTTAAGTGCTGACCCTTTGTCAAAGAATGCATAGTGAAGCTCAGACGTTACCGACCCTCGACTCCGAACATTTTCAGATTATTTTCCAAATATGTTAAAAAATACGTTCTGAGCAATTTTGAGGATTTCCCAAAATATCCCGAAATTACCGAATAATTATAAAAAAGTAACCAGCAGGGGGTGGGTGGGGAAACTGCTTACTGCTTACAGTTATGGCTGTAGCAGACAGAAATTTTAAATTTGAAACCATTTTTCAATAAAGCCACAGAGAACTATTAAAAGAAATAACGTTTTTCCTGGCGTTAATCAAGCATGCTTTTCATGTTGTGACACCTACTCTTTATTTTACTGCCTTGCCAAAATGTTGAAATAAATTTCCATTTCATTAGACATTTTTAAAAATTGTCTAATATTCAACATTAACCGTAATCCACGAGTTATCCTTTGGGTTGCTATGTTTCTTCACAAGGTTTTGGTTGACAGCTAAGGATCATAATGGTTCTCATTCTCTCCTCAAAGCTGTGTAAGAACCTGTCTTTCACTGGGACCATGTTGATAAAGTAAAATTGCGTGTACAGTTTGATTTCAGTAATAATCTGCAAACATCAAATGAGTCACTTTATAACCAAACAAAATTGGTGTACTGAAAAAGGTGCTAAAGTAAGTCATCGCCAACTGCTTTCCTGCACATGTTTCTAACTGTTATGCCAACTTGTCAATCCAAACTGTAACAGACTGAACTCGATCTAGATAGTGAATAATTAGCCATTATTCTCCAAAGTGGGGGTGAGTAGCGTAGGATACTAGTTTGGTATATATTAATGCATTTGTATATCGCAACTTAAGGGAGAGTTCTATGGACATACACAAAATATCATATTATATAAATAAATAACAGCAAAGAAAACCCCCAACAGATGACCTGTATATGGGGCTCAGTAGATACTTCTCCTTCTAAAGCGATATTCTCAGCTTTAACAACTGTTACAATAACTATTACTACAGGTTGTTGAAATTAAATCACAGTCGGCTGTAATTCACAAAAATAACGGCCATCACTAAGCTTTGCCGTCCAGATTGCAATTTGATAATTGTTTTGAAGAGACAACTGGTTGTTAATTAAGTTCCAGCTATAGCGAGTTTTTCCTACAAGTGCTGGCCGATTGGCTTTTGCTGGTTTAATTTAGAATAAACAATAAGCAAACAAACATATTTCAAAATAGTTAAGAACTGAGGTGATATCATCGCTATATATCTGAAGAACTTATGATATTCCGTTTAACAATCATGTTGCACTTACTCAACTAAATGGATCCACTCCAATAATAGTGTGTCACGAAATAGAAACGATATAGTTGTAACTACCTTCTGTTTGTGTAAAAGTAAAAACCGTTTGAAATAGACTTTGGGTTTCTTAAAGGCAAAATTCACCTGATATTTACTAAATGAATCCATTTGTCAAAGGATACATTTCCAAGAGAAGCGTGCTCACTCTCCAATTCTCTTTTTGACATCATCCATCAAGGAGAAAATTCTGAAACTGCGTAAGGGGCGGATCCTGACCTTCTCAAGGAGAGGGCTGAAAATGTTCCAAAGGGGAAAAGGGGGGACTGTCCTTGGTCTCGTAAATAATATTGCTACAGTTATCAATTGTACGCCCATGGATATCACAATATGCTAATTCTCAGTTTACTAAAGTAAGACCCTTTCAAGACATTATGCTTTCTTTCTCTTTAATATGTTTAATTAAGACTCGCATTAGCAGGGCGAACATTTGATTCAATAGTCACCCAATCGAGTTGAAAATAGTTGGGTCATCGGTTCAGACTGCTTGAACACCTGACCCAAGCTTTGTTGTAGCCAGCATACGCATATGTCAAATGTTACTCAGGTACTATGTAAAAAGAAGATATGTCCCCTTGCTGAAGCCATCAGTAGCAACGAAATTCCCGCGTTACAATATTATAATAAAAACAGTAAGGAGCCCATGGCCATGATCAGTGCTTGTGTTACTGATGTCAAAGAACTCCAAACTTATAAATTACTGCAGTGTTGCACATGCGTGCTGATGATATGAGCACAGCCAGTGAAATGGGCACTGAGGCCTCCGCGGGTCAGAAGGAACTAAGCCTGTACTGGACCCTAAACATAATAAGAGCCTGAGTGTTAGCAACCGTGGACAGCTGTTTCGGCCTCGTCAGCACGGCTTAGCTAACAAACAGGCTCGAATTCTCATGGAGAATGATAAACCAGAATATAAGCGTAATGCTTATGGGATCTTGCTGGAGAAGCAAAATACTGCAGTGTTGCACATGCGTGCTCATGATATGAACAGCCAGATCACATAAGCATTACGCTTATATTGTTGCCTATTATAAATATATTTTAACCTCCAGCTAGATTGTATATCAGCTGCAATAGTAACGTAAACGTCGCAACTCTCTCCACTGCAGCAGGGCAAGATCCTAAAAGAAACCTAGAGAGAACAGCACAGCAGAAATTTGGAATCGCGTAGAAATGTATCAACACAATGGCACCCTGGCGAATGATCGACGTAAGATTTCTGAGGGCCAAACCGGAACCACACGTAGACATGATAGAGGACGAACCATTAAAACTGAACCTTGTGCTTCAGACCAGGATGAAGAGTTATTTAGCATCGCCGAGTTGGCTGAGACTATCCAGTCACGTACATCAGAGAAACATTACAATAACGACCAGGGCTATGAACCATCTCAGCTGGGCGATGAACGCTGGAGAGGAAATGCTGCTGAAGAAAGAAATCATTGTGATAAGTGTGACAAGACGTTTAGATACCCTTCCGACTTAAAAATACATCTAAGAAAGCACACTGGTGAGAAACCTTATCATTGCGACCAGTGTGGCAAGTCATTTAGCCGGTCTGCAGACTTAAAGCTACATATGAGGGTGCACAGCGGTGTGAAACCTTATCATTGCGACCAGTGTGACAAGTCATTTAGCCGGTCTGGAATCTTGACTAAACATATGCGGGTACACAGCGGTATGAAACCTTACCATTGCGACCAGTGTGACAAGTCATTTAGCCAGTCTGGAAACTTGACCACACATATGCGAGTGCACAGCGGTGGCAAACCTTACCATTGCGACCAGTGTGACAAGTCATTTAGCCAGTCGGGACACTTGACAACACATATGCGAGTGCACACCGGTGTGAAACCTTATCATTGCGACCAGTGTGACAAGTCATTTAGCCGGTCTGGAATTTTGACTAAACATATGCGAGTGCACAGCGGTATGAAACCTTACCATTGCGACCAGTGTGACAAGTCATTTAGCCACTCTGGAAACTTGACCACACATATGCGAGTGCACAGCGGTGAGAAACCTTATCATTGCGACCAGTGTGACAAGTCATTTAGCCACTCTGGTAACTTGACGAGACATACGCAAGTGCACAATAGTGTAAAACCTTACCATTGCGACCAGTGTGACAAGTCATTTACCCAGTCTGAAGTCTTTACTAGACATATGCGGGTGCACAGCGGTATGAAACCTTACCATTGCGACCAGTGTGACAAGTCATTTAGCCAGTCTGGACACTTGACAAGACATATGCGGGTGCATAGCGGTGTGAAACCGTACCATTGCGAGCAGTCTGACAAGTCATTCAGACAGTCGGGACAGCTGGCTCTTCATATGCGTGTGCAATGTGGTGCATCTTGATGCATTGAAACACTGTAAATTAATGGCGCGGAAATGATTCATCTCGGCGATAAGTGTGACAAGTCATTTCGAATGCTATCTTGCTTGGAACGTTAAAGGCCAACAACACAATCAGAAAAGATAATAATTCCCGTGGAAATTCGTTTAGTTTCAGTCTATTTAGTAACTGAACTACTTGCAGCTATAAAATGTTTGACTTAGACATTTATACTGTTAAGTGACCTAAATGGAGATTTTCAGAACGTTTAAATAATAATAGAGTAGAGGAGTCGTTCAACTCAGTAGGCCTTAGTTTATTTAGGATAACAGCAACTTAAAGGAATCCTGAAATGAAACACACTTTGTGGGCAAAATGAAAGAATTTGTTATACTCAATTACCTTCTGAGGTTTGTGGGGTCCAAAATCATTGCATGAATGAGAACGAAGCAAAAACGTTTGCCTATTTTTGCACTTCGACAGTCACGGGCCCGCCATCTTGGATTATGACGTCAATGAGTTGCCGTTCCAGGCCCTGCGCCATATTTTTGTTTTGATTGGTGACCGCGTAGAGGCCTGGGATGGGCTCACTGACGTCATAATCCAAGATGGCGGGTCCGTGACTGAACTGGCATACACAGACAACTAGGCCATAGGTGATCGACTTTTATATTTATTGCACATTGAATGCACGCTATATAATAGATTATAAAGAAGCAAAAAAATGAAAATCCAACTATGTTAGATATATGTCGGAAGTTTTAACCTGAACTACCAGTGACTCGACTGTCTTTACATTAGCAATAAACCGACTGTCTTTACATTAGCTATAAATGAGAACCTAACTTTCTTTCGACGTTGGTTGAACAATTGAAGCTTTTTCTGAAACTGCTTTAGAAATTACTAGAATACATTTTTGCGCCCATCCACCAGGGAAGGCGTACTCTTGTGCTTAATAAACTAGACTATCAAGTAAAAATATGTCACACTTCCTTTGCAGTACGGGTCTGTCCTTGCTTTTTTGTAGTATCTAACTAGATATACCTCTTTCGTACGTCTAATTCAGCCTCGGCTAGCATCTACTCTTTTGTTCGGCTAGCATCTATTCAATTATATTATTAGGCGAAGTTAATGAAATAATAAAAAATAGTAGCGACATAAGTCCGCACAAAATGTTGCAGAATTAATAACATAGTTTCCACCCCTAGCTGAACATTCATTTCTAGCATTTTCCAAGCACTGTGTGAGCACCGTCATGAGGAAGCGGGTCAAACACATTCCCTCTCGAAGGACCCACTCAGGCATATACGGCTAAGATCTACCGCCCTCTGTCTTTATATATCTACAACTAGAACTGAATACTACAAAGAATCAGTTTCCGAATATCTCGGAAAATTAAAGGCAAAATCTAGAAAGAAACATCCTATCTATCTTGTCTTCCGCTATCACTTCATTACTTGTACCTAAATTATGGCCTGGTCCCCCGCAGAACCCCTCCCCTCCCCCCTGAAGGTACAATGCGCTTACATCTGTGTCTGGTGTAAAAAGTAGGCCCTATACGTTCCCTACGATGCCAATCCTAAAATATCACGAACACGTTTCCAAAAATTCTAAGTGCATTATTAAAACTGCAAAAGTGCTCAATCTATTGTCGTATAATACGATACGTCTTGGAACAGTATGTTGAGTAAAGATTCTGGCTAATAAAGTAATAGTAACAATCTGACAAATTTATACAGGATTACTGAGTAATCTCCCATTCCCAAATTACAATTAATGTCTGCCTATTAAAAGGCAACAACAATATACAATACTATGAAATCCTAATAATCTTTCCTCTGACTAGGGGTCGGTCAATTTTGTGTCAGTTCCAAATATCCGCTTATTACATGATCAATTATACTACTGCTTATTATTATTATATGATGTTGTTAAACTACAACTACAAACACTATTTACAAGCTCTCTTCTCACTGGGATTTGTAGTGTCTAAACGTAGTTTGACAACTGTAAAACAGGTCACGCGTAAAGAATTCTGGTAGTTGTAACCTTGGCAACATACGGAATGAGCCTATTTAGTAAAATCAGTTGAGAACATGGAATCAAACATTTACAGCCTCCAGAGGCATGTCATTCATTGGCTGATAACGCATTGTAGCGACAACATCGTCTGCTTCGTCGTACACACCATCTCGCTGGTTCTTGGCAAAATTGATAAAGACCTGAAACAACGGAAGAGAAGAGCATTAACGGGGTGCATAGAAATTAAGACTAGGCAAGTACTCCACTTTTAATGACCTATTTACGTACTAAAAGGTTGGAGATCTGGGGTTTAAATTATCCCAATGTTTCTGAGATAGGGAAAGTGCATCTAAACATCGTGGGCTAGGTAAGGCCTGAAAAGTTGGCTTTTTCAATACTACAGCTATGACTGAATCTTCCCCCTTCCCCTCCCACTGAACAAAAAATAAATATTAGGATAACTTTAAAATGGTTGACATAGGTTGGTGTCCCACACCTCGAACCTCAATTCCCATCGCCCCCCTCAAATACACATACACAATCAAAACTAAATAACAATTATATAAAACAAAACGACACCTGCGGTTTAAAACTTTAAAAAGGTTGATGAACGTTCTCGATAAATGTCATCATAATCTTCAGGTAGAAAATAATAATTCTATACCCGAGGATGATCGTGTAGTTCATTTGTTTTATCAACCTTTCTTCAACTTCTTCCTTGTGTGTATTATATTTACCACGAAGTATTTTATTTAGAATTGGGTACAATTTCGAAAGTTTCAATTTAAAATTATTAAAATTGGTAAAAGTATTCTAAAACAATATTTTCGACTCAATGGTCGTCTTTAGGAGAGGAAGTCATCTTCAAAGATCGCTTTCAAATTAAAATTGACGTAAAAACTTGCCTACCAATATGACCCAAAGTGACACAAAGTGATCTTAAAATGACGTGTAAAACGTCTTATACATTACTAATTCGATCTTTCGCAGGCAGACAAAAACATTCAGAAAGTCTCCTCGATTTTTTCAGGCTCTAACGGTTTTCAAAGTACCAATTTAAGTTAGGCTCCAATCGCACTGGAGACAAACATTTGATATGTCTAGACAAGATTTTTAAAAACATCTTTGTCTAGAAAATGGTGCAATTTTCAGAATGTTTGTCCTCGACTGTCCAGCCTCGAGGCAGGACAAGTTAGATAGAAAATCGGAATCTTTGAAATTTGGTCGGTTTTTTCACGTAAATTTCCAAAAAGACGATCGCACTGAAACAAGTCGAGCAATTTCAGTCCGCCACATTTCAAATATGTGTCTCTAGTGCGATTGGGGCCTTACTGTTATTGTTGAGCTTGACAACATTTAATTATTGGATGAGGTTGAGCATGATAGCGAGAATTATCAAGGCCGAGGTTTGTGTTATCTGTCGAAGCCGAAGGCT
>JANVCJ010071270.1:0-7500 GCA_026413505.1 Epizoanthus ramosus
TTATATCATAGGACAAAAATGATGTATAGGTAGGATCACACAGAGGCCAGTGACACATATCTAGCAAGCATGTACCTGACTCAGTACCCACTGAGTGTTTAGGGTGTTTACTTGAAAGGGCTAATAACATTAAAATACACTATAATATATTCTGTGTAAACTATACACCAGATCAAAAATTGGACTAAATCTAATGCAATCTGTTATGAGTAACATGATACTATAATTATAAATATGAAGTCCAGTATATTGGAGTGAAGAAATAATTTACAATGTTCACTTCTATTTATTTCAGAAGTGAACATTATTTTATAAATTATTTGACGTTCACTTCAATATTCTGGACTCCATATAATTTGTTTACAATCATTTACATTCTACTGCTATGCAATGTAGGTATGTATAATTAGAAAATGCCACAAATATTTTGAAGAAATTTCTGACATCAGTGGCAATACCTTCAAAACCAGGAACTAATGCATACAGTAATTAGATGTATAATGTACTAATGTTTGCGAGCAGCACTTGATGCTGGTGGGCAAGCCTTCCTTAATCTCCTGCAATCTGGACATAATCAGGGCTTGTTGCGTGATGGCATTCTTGATAGTCCACAACACTTTAAATGATATTTGCGAAACATGCATGATTCATTGTCACAAACCAAAACAAGACTGTCACTAAGTTGCACCCTACAATAACAATACAAATTATTTCCACATGATCTGTGTTGATCAGATCTTGGTTGTGTGTGCCACTTTGCCAGTAGTTCTGGAAGTATCGCAGTCACATAAAGTTCCTTGACCTTAATTAGATTGCACTAATAAATGAAGTGTCTGGTTGCACTCTCTCAATGTGGATATCAGTTGTTGTCCAAACAACAAAGTCTGCAAATTGGAGCTTGGATACCGCTAGCTGCAACTGGACTTGGTACCAGTATGGGTGAGTGCGACTCAATTGGAGGGTACCATCTAATGTTTTGACCAAGCAAACTTTCATGCCACTGTCTACGACGTCTGTAAGGTTGGAGTCTTTAGCACAAAATGGACACTTAACTTCAATGCATGAACTACCATGGCAACTACATGATGAGATGGAATCTGGGCTTGCTCCAAGGTGTGGGTAGTCAGGGTTTACCAGTAGGCCAGATGATTTGATGCAAAAGTCATCATGTGTTTCCTCCATTATCTTAATTAAAAGTACAACCACAGAAAAACAAAATATTAATCAATAAACATGATGGAGATTTTATACAATTTAAACTCTTAGCCTTTCATAAATATTCAATTTGATCCATGGTGTTACACACCTATGCTTGTGTGATAGAGCACACATTTAACATAAGTGCCTTTACTAATTTTCTGTGCTTTTTAGATTGTGCAGTCTGACAATTTGTAATCACTTTAATACAAGCAGGGAAACTAAATGAACTAAATTAATACAACTTTCATTTTAGAAATTGATTATAGCTAGTTTTTATATTACAGTAGATGTTTACAAACAAATGTTGTCACTTGTGAAAATGAATCGAAACCGATCAATTGAAATCTTGTATTTATTGAACAGATTTGGTTTGATTGTCCTCAATTTTGATCGATTTGGATCAAATGAATGTGATCAATAACCAAAATCAATACCTTTAAAAAAATATATTAAGTTCAATTTTGATAATACTGGTAGTCCCTTCTTCATTATTATTATTATTATTACTAATATTATTATCATTAATACTATTATCATTATAATCATTTAAAATATTATCATTTAAAATATTTCAACCTAAGATTCAGCTGTATTATTTTTACCTGTTTGTACTTGTCCAATGCATCTTTCTCATGTGTGCAACCCCATGCAGTAGCCTTAGACGAGAATTTTGAGCCATAGCACACTTCCTTGATCAGGCTAACCGAGGGCGACGCTGGGTCTGTGTGGCAGGCACGGTGGAACTTGCTAGCTGTTATTCTTCCAGCTCGCATCTGAAACCAGACTGAGGACTTGCTCTGGCTCCTAGTCAACTCCTCAATTAACTTGGCTTGTTCTGCACTCACATTCATTTTCTTGAAAGTTTCCTCAGATTTGCTTAGCAAGTCCTGGTAACCAAGTGAGCAGTGCTTATCGCAGTAAAGTTCAGTCAGTGGGTCAAGTTTGAGGGTGTCAATCTTTGGACGGCAATTCTTGCTGTAGGGCTTTGTGAGAGACAGAATTGCAAGGTGTGTGCCTGAGGCGTGCAGTTGTTCATAGAACTTCTTGACTTGGGCTGAGGATGGTACATAACTGGGTATAGTGTTAGCAGGTTTACATGTATTTCCATTGTCCTGTTGCTGTGGTGTGGAGGTAGAATTTATCTGTGCATCCAGCCTTTTCTTCTTAGTTTTGGATGAGGTAAAGTCAATATCTCTGAGTTCCTTGTAGGGTACGTTTGATACAGGTGTTGGCATCAGCCACTGGCAGGGAATAGACGTGCATGTCTTCGATTTGACAATCCGAACACCTGCTTCAACAGCAAACAGTAATGCCCCCACATTGCCTAGTTTCAAACCGAAAGGGCCTGGGGGTACCAATTTGTATTTATCCGGACGCTGAAGAAACAAAATGGCGGCTGTATGATAACTGTTGTTTTCTCGCTTTTCTGCCAGTAGCGATTTACCATCATACAATGGTTTGGCACTGGAATTGTGCGAGTTCTTTGTGTCAAAACAGTTGGCGTACAAAGGGAGTTGGTTACTACAGCTTGCCAGTTGATCCTGAACTCAGAAGGCAATATAAAGCAGTTTTAAAGAATGAAAAAGTCAACTGGACAAAACATGTCATTTGTTCTGCGCATTGGAGCAGAGGCAAGAGACTTTCCCTTGATGACATTCCGGATGTTATATGCTCCGAAGAACAGAAAAATAAATTCGAATTATTAATACAGACAACTCCCAGCAAAAGTTTGAAGAAAAAGGTTGCATGCGTTAATCGAGTTTGTGCAAACCACAGCCAAGGGACACCAGGGAAGAGGAAAGCTCCCAAAGAAAGAATTGTATTTGAAGACAAACAGCCGATTCAAAAAAGAAAGAAAACTGTAAAGCAACTGGAGAAGGAAAATATTTCGCTTGAAGCACAAAATAAAACATTGAGTTCCAAAAATAAAGCTTTATCTGAAAAAGTTTTAGAAATGGAACAACTGCAACAAGAAATGGAGACCTTACAGGAGAAAATGAGGTTTGAGAGAGATTCTTCCCAAAAGAAAATGGAAGAAATGAAATTTGAACTTAACAAGAGACGGTTTACTTATGACTGCCTGAAAGTCAGGGAAAAACATTTCTTTGATATGTGTGGACTCACTGTGACTGAATTTGACTGTCTCTTTGCATGTCTGATGCCATTTTTGCATCTTATTGTGTATCCAGATTGTGTTGAAAGTACAGCAAAATTTGATGCTCATAATAAGCTTCTGGATAACAGATCAGAACTACTGGTGACACTTACTACAGCAAGACATGCAGTAGATCTGGCCATTATGGCCAAGTTAGTAGGTGGAAGTTCCTCGACAATTTCACGAGTGTTTGTTGCATGGATGGTTTTTATTCGCTCAGTTCTTGATGAAGTTAGTCTGAAGCCACTGCCTGGGTTTATTGAAGCTTTTCTCCCCAAAGTGTTTGTTGATGCAGGATATGCTGATTGTGGAATTCTTGGAGACAACACAGAAACCTGGATTGCTCAATCTGAAAACTTTGAATTGAATAACCTGACATTCAGTCATTACAAAAATCACACTACTGGCAAAGTGTCAGTGTGGATTTTCCCCCATGGTTCCTTATGCAAGTGTTCAGATGCCTTTCCAGGATCAATCTCAGATGAACAACTCACTGAACAAATTGATGTGATAGATTATTGCCCCAAGGGAAAGGTGGTTATGACTGATAAGGGGTTTGCAATAAGTGATATGTGTCATGAAAAAGGAGTACATCACAACAGGCCACCACTGAAGTTCAATTGTCAGTATGAAGAAAATGACATTAGCCTAAATTTTGATATTGCTACTCTTCGAATATACAATGAAAATGCAATTGGGAGAGTTCGTGACTGGTCGATCTTAAACAGATGCTGGCCTTCAGGAAGAGTTGACCTTCTCGGAACATGCTGGATTGCACTGGCACATATTGTTAACTTGACAAAGAAACCTATTGGTCCCAAGGAATAACAAGACAATGATGCTCAGTTCTGATGCTCAGTTAAATGTAATATGGTGTCCAGTTAATATGATGTCTATATGCACCCATTCTGGTCCCCAGGACTTTTGATACAAGCAAGTGTTTATTGTCTCTCTTTGTTTCTTTTTTTCTTTTTCTCCTTTTTGTTTGCATTTCAGTCATTTGGAAAGTAAAAAAAAGAAATGAAAGGAACAGATAAAACACTGAGAGTCGTTAATAAACCCTTGTTAATACTAGGCATGTTATATTCAGGAACAGCATACATATCATGTAGATGATAAACCAGCATTCATATATTTAAAATTACTTTTAATTAATTCTTTACAAATATCAACAACTGATGTAACCAGCATACTGCAAATTTACTGCAGTTAATCATATCAAGTAGACAGAAGCTCATATGTAACTAAAAATGCACTCTGTCAGAATGGTTGTGCAGTGCCTGAGGAATACAGACAGCTTTAAAGACAAAATTATTCTTCATCATTCTATCCAATTTCTGCTGGGCTGATATTAATTTTCTTTGCTTGTTTGGCTTCTTCTTTTGCCCATGATCTCAATGGTTTCATGCTTTGAAAGTTTGGTACCCTGCCAACATTCATTTCACCTAACTTTTTAAGAAGTTTGTTCTCCTCATGAGGCCATTCACTGATACTGCTTTCAGTGATCATGTGATCAATGATAGTTTTTGTTACAGTTAAAAGTAAGTTATTTTTCTGTATTAAAAATACATTAAAGGTGTTTGTTTCAGGATGATATGATTGCAAAAATGCAATAGTTGCTCCAGTGAGAGCCATCTGAAAATTGGTCTGAAGAAGATGGCTGGCTGTTATTGCTACAAGTGGCCCATCACTCCCTGCAACCCTTGTTTTGACTTCTAATAAAAACCCAGGGCCAACACCATCTGGGCTTCCCCCATATTTATTGTCATTTGGGTGGGTAAAAAAACCACATGCAGCGACTGGGAGTCTTGTTGATTGCATAAAAGATTTGATTGCTTCACCCTCAAACTGCCGACCTCTAACAAAGCTAGAAAACTTCTTTGGCTTTACTTTGTTGGGGTCGATTTTGTTTTGGAGACAAGTCAAGTAATGTAAGTGTTCTTTTTCCCCTGCAAGACCAATTAGATTGCCAATTATACTGCAGGTTACTTTGCCAGTACGAAGATCAAGCCATTCTTGGGAGTTTTGTTTGACATCATGATAGTTAAAGCCAAATGGTTTTACCTCAGTCATGGGGGGCACTGATATGAACAACTGAAACTGCTCTTCCTTCATAACCCCTTTAACCTTGGCATTTGCTTCGCCATCACTAATCAGATTAGTTTTCGCATCCTTAATAATACCTTCCAATTGCTTAACATATGTGTTTACTGTTTTGTGTTCATACATTGTCTCATTCTTATCCATTGACATAATGAGTACATGTTGATCCTCATCTGGAGCTGACATTGCAACAACAGTCTGATGATCCTCAGTGTTTGCCTCTTCAGATATATTATCATCTGGGAGCAATGGGGCATGCCAAATATCACAGTTATTCATCACTGGAAATCTTGGTTTCAGAACTTGTTCATCATACAAACAATCCTTCGTATAATTGTGATCTTGAAGGGCTTGTTTCAATTTGTAATTATAATTATAATGCAGCTGTCCAAAAAGGCCAGATTTTACATTATGTCTTTTTAACTGCTCATAGACATGGCTCTCAACATCAATTCCAGTTTCCTTAATCCCATGTTTGATTGTAGATATCATTTCATTAGCATCACGTTTAATCCAATCACTGTTTTCCCTAATTTCTTTGCCTTTGGCCTTGGTAACAGCTTGGCCATTTGAGCTGTTCAGATTTCTTTGTGTGTGTGAAGCAGAGTTGGCCAGTGACTTTCTGGATGACCGAATATTTCGAAGATGGGACAAAGGCACATGACACAGCTCAGTTTTCTTTGTTGCACCTGCACCCTTTCTGTGCCACTTCTGAATTTTCTCAGTACAAGTGAGAGTGAGAAATTTTATCCCATGGCTGGTGTAATATTGCAAATATATCAATAAGCAAATCACATGACAGCATAACCCTGAGAGCCCCACTGCACATTCACAGTGTCCCTTTACTGGAATACCATTCTTAAACAGAACAACTGCTGGTCTTGTGATTGTTGATGAAAAACTCTTGAATATGTTTGCTTTCACAAATATCTTTGTTCCTTCTTCACAGACCTTTACAGTTTTTACTTTTCTACTGTTAAACATGCGACGAGCTTTGCGGTACTGGCCCAAGCTGCCTTGGCGTTTGAGTGATTGATATTTTTTGATCATGGCATCAGTGACCTGTAAAACGATAAAACACTACCCATCACACAGAGAACAGCTACAGTTTGAAATAACTTTCAATTCTACGCAGTTTAACCATCACTGGTATAAAATAGCTTTGGTTGTAATGCATCAAATAACATAGAGATTTAAAAAAATGATACCTTTGGATACTGACTTGAGTCTGCCAACCACGTTGCTTCTGGTGGTGGAACGTCCCGTAATGCTAGCCGTGATTTGAATACGAAGGACTGCTTTTTCTTTTCAACCAATTTTTCTAAAATAGAAGGGTTGTTTTTAAGGATAATTATTCTCTTGACCAGCATTGGCTTTGAACCAGAGGCACTTTGACGAAGTTTAAGCAAGCACTTCTGCAATAAATCTACACCCCATTGTGTTGGATCCTCGCCGAGAATCTTGGATTTCACTTCTTCTACAGTAATCGTGACCGTGGGTTTGCTTTCCTGTTTTGCATTTGCTTTTCTTGTCCGGGTTGCAGTGCTTTCCATTTTGAGAAATGTCCCCGACGCGACAGTACACATTCAGGACATTTCAAAAATGGCTGACGACACGTGTACTTCCAGTACTTCTAACGACCAACGATCAACGACTAAAATCACTTCCGTCCGGATAGGATTATGCTAGTGCCAGTCTCTCCCGGTTTGAAACTAGGCAATGTGAGCATACTTCGCCTAAACCGGCCATACAGTTGCAGTGCGCTGTAATTATTTCTCCGTTGTTCTTGGCCGCTATCCAGGGCTTCAACGGAGTTTCGTTTAACCGCTGAGAGTGGTTTACCTACAAGTATAATTTAAACTTAAAGTTAAACAGGTTACCTTCAGTTTGCGTGTTTTATATCAACGAACTGACAAATTGTAGAAATACTAACCTTCCCGATTAGAATTTTTGTGGTATCAGTTGCCTTTCCAACGAAAACACACCTCACCCATCCAGCCACGAAAAATTGGTATGCTTGCAGACTCTTGTATGCTTTAATC
>JANVCJ010071270.1:10000-12504 GCA_026413505.1 Epizoanthus ramosus
TCGTGATGGAGCACCTGCACACGATCTTCAGCTTCCTGAAAATTCTTCAACTCATCGCTGGCGAAGGGTTTGGGGGTGTATTCTTCTGTATAAAGAGCCTTGCATCTGCTGTCGATGGATACTAACAAATCGGCAGTGCACTGTTAAGTGTCATTGATCGTTGTTAAGCAGGACTCGCAAAGTGCAAGGTCATCGCTGCTCCTACAGTCATCCACCCCTGCAACGAACTTGCATATAACTCCTCCTGGACGGGATACTAGTCTGTCGCGTGAAGGTTAGTTCATTAGCAGAAGTTTGTACTAATTTGTACAGCTTTGTCATTACTAATGAAGTTGTCTTCAGCTTTTACTCATATATAAATCAACTGGAGTAAAGTCGGGTACGTATTATCAACGCAATGGCACGGTCGGGCTTCGAACTTATAGTTAGACACGCTGACTGCTCCGCCACTGTGCCACCGACTTTATATAAGACCGTAAATACAATTACATTATAAAATACCACTTGCATATTAACACTGGTGTTGGTATTAATAACGATTGCAACCTCCAATAAGGGATCATTGATATGCAATACTGCTTTATGGGGGGATCAGTTGAATTTTACTATTTCACAACAAAAATCCTCCGATCCCCAGGCGATAAATAATGACCGGTCTTTAGGCCTTATATTATTAATCCTCGGTATATTCCTTCAATCTTATTTCTTAAACATAGCCATCAAATTTCATCAGATACATGTATCAAGACTGCATATCAGTTCCTTCTAACTTTTAATTGTCTAGTATGGTACATATCATATAAATCAGGCTCGTCTAATTACTAGTACCAGTTAATTTGATTAAACTCTTGCAATCTCGGCACAAGACCTCATTCTCAAACATTTTGGGAATATCATTATTGCAAGAGAGTAATTGTTTTAGTATACAACAGTGAGGCGACCTCCGAAAATTGGTGAATAAATATATGTATTTTTATCAATCTTTTTGTTGTTCAACTAAAACGTATTCACGCGCGACCACAAACTGTTTCAGTGGTCTACTTTAGGTTCAAAGGACATGCGCAAGAAATCGAGCAACTTCCAGTTTGTACAGAGAGAAGCAATTCGGGAAGTTAAACATCTTCTAAAGCTTTTCAAGCCGGTTTAAGTTCTACTACAGTGTGAGACAATGGCCGATTAACCAAAGAGATTGAACTGCTTTGCGCCGAGTAAATGGATAATTGAAGAAACAGCGTTTAGAAGAAGAGAAACTTTAATTCAAGTCAACACGAGCGCCACCGACCGTGATTGCCACGGATGTGTATAAACTTCGTGCAAGATGTTCATAGCACTACGTGATTAAATTGAGGGTTTCATCAATGGAAAGTGGTCTCGCAATAACTTGGAATAGCTGGAACGAGAATACTGAAGATTTGAACTCAAGACCATGGGCAGTATTTATGGAAACAGTTTTTAAAATGTACGGATTGCTTGAATCTCTACTCATATGCAGTTCATCGGCGGCGTTGTAGAGGTACATTTTGCTTGTTTCTTGCAGAAACATACCATTTTAGCTGTGCTATAGCTTCATTAAATATATTTTTTAATTTGTCTGCCAAATGAGTTAGCTAATTTAGGCCACAAAAAATTACGGAAGCCAGTTCGGCAGTTCGTGGCTGCAGCTGCATCTGTATGCGCAGCAAACGACAGGTTTCGTTTGTTACTTTGTACCGACAGCCACTAGTCAGTACATGTATCTTGAGTGTTTTCAATTAGTTTCTTTACCATGAACACTCGGCCGAGACCAACCTCTGTTGTATATTCTAAGTGGAAGTATACACTGTCTTGAATTTCAAATGTTCAAACTCGACAACACTCTGCTGTCGATTTTATTTGAATTCTTACAAATTCAGCGATTGGTTCAACACACAGTTTATGAATGTTAGGAGAACTTATATTGATCACGCGCAATAAATTATAAATATTCGCGTTTTTTGCCGCTGTTATTTTATAAAAGCAATAAAACTCGTTTTCTCTGTCTTTGTTCTCTGTTATAAACACTTCGGATGTTGGGAGAACACTCGCAAAACTTAAAAATCACTTGACTTCGGCTCGTGATATTCAAGTTTTGCTCGTGTTCTCCCAACATCCCGCGTGTTTATAACAGAGAACAAAGGTATAGAAAACGATTTTTATTGCTTAATTAATTAAAAGGATTTTACATTAAATTAACCATAATGATATTTTGGATTCAATCTTGGCAAGTATAGGTAAAGACCACAGCATACTTTTTGTTGGATTTCATTCAATTCAATCAAGCAATAACTTTATTTAACCACGTGTCGCCGGTGAGCTGTAAGCTCGTTAAGAATACGAACGTGTACAAATATGTATAGGTAGAATTTAAAATGACTAAGGATATAATCCATCAATAATAATAATAATATATATATATCTAAAACGATGTTATGCTAAGAAATAATTACAATATTAAAATTATGATATACATAAGGGGGTGCAATGAG
>JANVCJ010071281.1:0-12500 GCA_026413505.1 Epizoanthus ramosus
AATTTACACAAAATTATGTTAAAAAGAAACAATAATTTCTATTTTTCATATAAAATTTCATTATTTTTATGCTAATAGATCACGGTAAATTTCTACTAAAACAGTTATACAACGCGCTTTCGTTTTATATCAGTGGTAATCCACTCGGCTTCGCCTCGTGGATTAATCACTGATATAAAACTCAACATACATTAACAAAAACAATTTGGGGCTTATTAATATTATTTTCGATGTCGAATTTTCGAAGACTGTTTTTTCAGCATTTCCGAAAAATATCGAACAAAAATTTTGGAAGTTTAAAACCTTAAAAAATATGTGACCACAACTTCACGCAAGTCAGAGAAAATGGTATTTTAATTCAGTTTCGATGTTGGACAGCTTCTCCAAAGAGAAAATAAATTGCAGCTTTTTCGAAATTCTTCAAGCTCGTTAACAAATCTCTGAACATCGTCATCACCGACAAAGCTCGTTTAAAATAAGCAAAGAAAGTATGGACTAATGAATTAATGAATGAAAGACAAGCTACTGGACGGAAAAGTTATATCTCTTTAAAGCCTTGATATGGTTTACTCAGATTTCTTCTAAATAGACTAAACAACAAAGGTTGTATGGAAAGTGTTGAAATGGATGACATAATCTAATCTATGTTCCTGTTTATGATAGCACAGATCTGACAATTGTCACGAACTATTACGAAACCCTAAAATGATATTGGGAAGTTGTCAATTTTGGAAACTAACGAGACATATCCTGGTTTAGTTGTAATGAACTGGTTCAGTACGCCAGAGGAAGCACGTAGTGTAGATATGAAAATTTCAGACGCTTAAAATTTGGAATTTATAAGTATTTCTGACGGTTTTATTTTCTGACACTTTTTATCGGTCCAAAATTGAAATCGTCCGAACATTTTCGTTGTTAACACTTAATGTACGTGGCATTGGTGAAGTAGCATATTCCATGATCCCGAACCTTGGAGTCAGTTCTATAACGGTGGGGGGAGGAGCTAAGAGGGCCATAGCCCATCTTTTGTCAGCATACTCACAAATTTTTTATACTGAAGGAAAATGCTGCAGAATGCTTCTCTTGGATCCCAGACACCCAAATCTGCCCCCCCTTCCAAACTGTTAGTTTCCGCCCCACCCCCCTTTTGGAAATTTCTGGATCCACCCCTCGTAAGACTCGTAACGGCAAACTCCAGCTTCAAAGGAAAGTCGTTTCAACGCCAGTAGTAACGTGGATTGAATTTACACTCGGTTCATGCCCCTGTTGCGTAGTACTGACGAAATATCGATCAAAAATATTGGAGGTCCAGGATGTTGTGTGTATCTAATCCAGATTTTTGGCGGAACGTGGGCTACTGCATACAGCCGGCCGGTTTTATAATGTTTTGGAACTTCAGTTTGCATGAAACCAGAAGTTTTATTTTATTTGAGGATAGTGACTATTTTTTAAAATGGAAATAAGTAATGAGTACACATAACGTGTGCCAATGAATCCTAAATAAACGTCACGGAAATATGGACAGAGAGAAAAATGAATCGCGTTTCGTTCCTTACCCCCAAACAACGAAGGCCATGAGTCGGTATATGACAAACATCTCTCACATTTTTCAGTGGTAATTTTCGTTATATTCGTTAATTGCTTTCGTGGCAGGGCTTCACAGTATCTAATTTTAATTTCTTCGTCGATTTTCGTTATATTCGTTACTTTTGTGGCACAGGTTCAGATTAATTTGTTTTACTTGAAGATCAGAACCAATTGGTTTTAATATGTTCCTGGGCGAAGATTTTTGGGTGGTGATTTGGCGTATTCCTTCTGTTGGCGAAATAATCTACTTTGATATCGCTCTTTGCCATCGCGTGATTCGTACGTTTGTCAGTCCAAACTGTGTATGACGTCGAGTGTGACGAGTTTAGCGTAAGCAACTGACGTCACAGAAGGTTTTCTATGGATTCTGAATACAACGCAGTTTGGCAAAGTCTAGATCTTGTGACAAAGAAGTTGGAATAACGTTACTCAAGGGATGCTAAATAGCTCTATTACCCCTCCCCCCAAGGGCTATTAGGTAGCCCGATTACCCCTCCCCCCAAGGGAGGTTAGGTAGCTCTATTTTCAATATTCAATGTATGTCCTGAAAAGCTGGTTATTATGGCCTATGGAACAGGTCAAAACCCTTTCGGACCTCAGTAGGGGGACCCGACTTTTACTGGTCTAGCTAGTGGGTTGCGTAGTACGTGCTGTACTCTCTGCCCCCTGTTGAGCCAAGTTATTTTGGTAAATTTCTAGGATTTGGGTATATAGTCGACACTGAAGCAAGCAATATTCTTTTGTTGCCAATTTCTAAGCAGTATACGTTTATCCCCTCCACCCCACCCGGCCCCACTATTAAAAGTCGGGTCCCGTCAGAAAAGACTGATATATTTTGACTTCTTCCCTTAGGAGGACAACCAATTCCAGGTATGGCCTAAAAACCTAGCTTTTGAAGGTTCAACAACTGAGCATAAAAGGTAGATTCATTTCGGGAAGATAGAGAAAGACAATATAAATAACCAAGAAATGTATGTCATCAAACTTTGCTTTATTCACAGTCGCTTTTGGAGTTTGATAAAAGTTGTTGGCTTTTTTGACTGAAATGAAACGAAAAGACAAACCTGATATCAAACAGGAGGACGAGAGCGTTCGGACGCTACAAAGTTCAGTATTAACGCTACTTCTGCGATATACCTTCCTTTCGTATTCGGTTTGCACACTCCAGCTAACCCAGCGTGGGTTGCCTGTGGCGTTACGCTTGACATCACTCCTGCAGTCATTTGAAGAATGTCACTGTACTTATATTACTTGAAAAGAGCCACTTTCAGGCAATATTCCAAACGTTTTGTAAACTTGCCCCGTGGCCTTGATCTTTGTCGGTGCCGTCCGCTTTACAAGGCGTCACTGCGGTCAGTTACAAATTAATGCGTACTTGCAGTATCGTGAAATATACTGATCATTCGTCGTATATATACGATACAGTTTCTTTGGGTTCCGACCAACTTAACAGGGCTGTCCTTGGTACATGGTATGAAATCACCGCTAAGGACACCATTTCAAGGTTAAATTAAGACAACGTTTTGGTACACCTACTTTAGGTTATATATTGAACGAACGTAGATTGATAGAAGGTACATGAAATGATGAATGTTGCGGAACAACTAGTACAACTGGCCGTGCAAGTATGAAAAAAATCTGAACTTCCTAAAGAATCGAAATACCACTTAATATTTAATTACTTATCCACCCATCCGGCCTCCCTTCATAAAATATGCTAATAATTCATTCATTCATTGTCCACAAACCACCGCTATTTGTTAGAGCTGTTATAGTCGAACAACTGATTTGTCAGCGCTGGCGAAAATACTATGTCACGCCTCCCACGCTAGCAACAAAGTCAATTCCCTACTACAGGTGTGAAGTGGTTTTAGAAGTGACTTGTTGTCATATCCACCCCGATGCAATCAGTTTTAAAATGTTATAATACTTATATGGAGAAGTTATACTTTATGGCGGAGCTTTAGCGGCCGGAAATGGATGATTAAAAAATGGTTAAAAATATGTTTTGAAAAAAGTGATTAGCGTTTTCAGCACACTACACGCTTTTGGAAAATAGAAGGACTGATGGTGACAGTGATCTATAAACATGAAAACCAATACACGTAATGAATGACTAGTTTGAGGAAAGTATAGTATATATTTATATTCAGTCAGTATTCTGTATTGTTTAATTTATTTTAACATTAATTAAAAGTTGGCAAAGTAGGAATATAGATTATAATAAGTATGGGGTATGGACACTATATCTGATTGCAACTCGTTCACGCGTAATTTCCGCATCAATTAATTTTATTTCCCTGAGAAAACGTCTGCCAAACTATCTCGGACCAGACAACATCCAATTTCTGTCCACAAAAATGTATTTTTAGCCAACTACGTGGGAACTCGAATGGAAAGATGTAGTAAGGCGGAAGTTTAGCAGTCTTTATACCCATATAATAGGGAATGTATATATATATATAAACACTACATGTATTCTCTAACTGGTTTTCAATATTGCCGGCGGAACAAAGAGAAAATGTTGAAAGTAAATTGTTTCTGATGTTTCACTAGGAGTTGCACGAGTTGTGTGGCCTTTGTGTGATGTACGAGCATGTACGAGTTTCGACTTTCGTGTTCGGAAAGTATTCTCAAAAGGGTTATTTCAGTCTTTTTAATTTTAACTCAAGGCGATATCGATATAATTATCGATCTGAATTTGTTGAGCTGATATTCAGGTTTTCTTGCGTGATTTTTCTGGTTTTAAACAGCAGTGCTCTACAACTCGAGGCATTCTCTTTGCCCTCTTGAAAACATTTGTTCACTTGACCAATTTTTATATTGGCTCGGATTAGTTTGTTGTCACGACTTTCAGGTTGGACTTCGGGTAGCAGAGCCGAGCTGTGTTCATACGGTCAAGGTCTGCGGTAAGAGATTGACTAAGTTCGTTGGCTGTGTATCAAAGCCACAAATTGTTGATGTAATATTATTACGGACTTCCTTACCATCTGAAAGTTACGAATGGAACAAAAGAAGGGAATAATTATTTTATAAGTGAAGATATCAGGAAAGCCATGGAAAGATTATAAAAACCGTGGAATGGAAATAACAAGAAAGATACAGTTTGAAGTTTCACTTTGAGACCCCGTATGGTAAACGACTTGAAACTGAAAACACAAAGTTTAAACAGGAAAATATTGTTACTGGAGCCAAGTTCACGGTCAAGAACATAAGGATAATATTTAAATTTGGTGGAAAAAGATAAATATTCAAACACTGAAACTACAGTCAGTACGTTTGCATCAGGCCTCCGCCTCTGTGTAGCAAAGGAAGACGTTATGGATGATCCTATAACGGTCAATTCTTCGGCCAGTGTATGTATACATGACATCAGACCTTGCAGTTGCAAATAATTCAGTTGATATTACAGGCAGCCGCTTGATATATATCCCCAAGATATTGAAAGCTACTGAAGACCGTGTAACGATAGAGGCGATAGAGCCATTGACCACCGTCAGTCGTGTAATTTGATATTGTCGAGGCAGCGGAATGAAGTTCGATGTAAGAGAAGTTAAAACCACCTGTCAAAACGACCCAGCGCAATGTTGTGACTCATGGTTGAGGCTAGTACGACCTAAAATGGTTTCGCAAACCTGGCAGAGTCTGCCGTCATGCATCAATATGTACAAGTAAGTTCGGATAGGATCTAATCTGCTAATTATTCTTACATCAAATAGATGTGACTCATTCCGGTGACAGAGGCAACTTGCGGATGTTTTTTCATTTTTTTTTGCTGTACCTTATAATAAACGTGATGTGTGATAGTCTATATTGCACTGTTGTTATTTTCGTTGTTTCGACGTGTACATGTTGTCGTTGTTTTCGTCGTCGTCGTACTGTTGTTGTTGTTGTTGTTGTTGTTGTTGTTGTTGTCATTTTTGCGGCTGTATCTGTTATTATTGTTATTATCATCGACGTAAGTTTGCATTGACGTCATGAAGTATTCGGTGTTAATATTTCTATAAATTACAATTATGCCAAATGTGATTGGTTAATTAACCACTCTATTATCATTTTAAAATTTGTGTGCAGAGTCAGTTTACAAATTTAATTGACAATATCCGATCCTGACCAAGTCCTGTTATCGGATCGGACACCTGTAGCTGTAATCGGACAACCGTTTTTTTCGAATTAAGAATTAATGAAAAATACCACTACCGCATTTCCATCAAATACTCGTGGTATTTTTCATTACATTCTTTTTTTTAAAATAAGTACCTTTTTTTACAAGAACGCTGAGCTGAGAGGCTGAAAAATATTTTTCAGACTGAGATCCTGTACTTTGGGAGAGGTGATTTTTTGATCAGCAAAAAATAACATTTTCGTAAATATCTTGAATTGTTTTGCAATAATTAGACAAAGTTTTGTCAAATGTTTTGCTACAACAGTACCAGAAAGGAAAGGCCTACAGTTTTGGCGTACCATTACCAGTTAGCCAGAGAAATAATGAAGCTAAGTGAGTTTTTCCGCCAAATAATGTGGCTGCGCTGAGGGTGATGCATAACTTAACCTTGACTTCTCGCCACGTTATTATTGTCATTATAAATTTGATATTTCGATATTATAAATAATATTTTTTCCTGATATAAACTTCGTATTTTTGGTTGAGCAATGAAGTACGTGGGAGTTGCTTATGCAGTAACCATACTTGCGAGGTTTCTTTTGAAAATATCTCCTTTTATGGCATTAGTTTTCTGCACTGCGAAACACGTGCAAGAAACGAAAATAATAATTCGGCAGTCACCGTTCGTTTCCGGTTGTAGTTGGACTGTACTGCTGGAATAATTCCATCTATTCCCTTTTGCAATGGTCGCTGAAGAGACTCACAGGATTCAAGTGATAAAGAATGGATTTACGCGGCTTTATACACCGGTCTCTCGTAAATTTTGGTAAGCAAACTTTATTTATTTTGGCAAAGCTTTGTCATGAAACGCTTGCGAAGGGATGGTCACGGTCCATGACGCATGCGCAGTGGCCAACTTGCTGAAAACCAAAGCAAAGATGGAGAACCGGTGAAAGATTAGGTTGAGAACAGGACATTTGTAGTCGGAGTTTAGCTAGGATGCTGGGCAATTTCAGCTGAAATGTCGCTGCTTACAGTGCAGAGGTCGCCTTCTTCGGAAACAGCAAGTATTTGCACAGAATCGGTAACAATTAACTTCGTTTTGGTTTCTGGAGATTTTGTATGTTACTTTCCAGCGATCAGTTCGCGCTTCCGTTGGCCAGTCAGGAACGATTCGATTTTTTATTATCTCTGGTATCTTTGCGCATAGGAGGAAGAGGAGGAGGACTTGGAAGATGATTTGCACTTGGATGTGTTCAATCGATCCAGAGCGTAAGTTCAGGCCACACTTTGAACTCTAGATTTAATTCGGAATTCGTGCAGATTTGACAAGTCCGAAGTCGTGTATAGATTGTTGTTGTTTCGATTGACATGAAAAGTGACGTTTGCCTTGATGGAGCTAATTTCTCAATTTAATTTCTTGTCTCTATAAACTGAACGTCGAAGTACAAGGTTCTTGGCACAAAAGCTACAAATTAATCGATGGTTCTGACTGTGAATATCTTAGTTTTGTCTTACTTTTGAGCGATAGCATATTTGGACACGCGTTGAACTTGAAGCCTGCCAGGACGATGCCAAGGTTTCACATACATGATATCACACTGGCAGAAAGATTTGTCACCTTCAATTGTGACATTTTTGTTAATATTTTCTTTTAAAACGCTTTCCGAATTTGTTATCAACACTATCGGTTTATATCTTGTCTCAGACTTCAAATGATCAAAACAAAAATCTAGAAATATAACTTACAAACTGTTTTGAAATTTGTACGATTTGACTTTTAGTTTTGCAAACCTTCTTGTCATGGCTATGTCAAACTAAAAATATTGTAGACTTGTTGGATTCTTCGTGATTTAAATGTTGTGTGCTGACCTGATGGATTCATGACATTCAGGAGTAGTAGCCATTTTCCTAGCTCCTCAGTTGAAATGTAAAATGTAGCAATTATAAGAAACCACTTAGACCTTAGTAAAATAATTTTTATGCAGTGATACGAATATTCTTTTCACATAGATTGAGTCATTGTATTATTTCAACATATTATATATTATATATTTTATATATTATATATTTATATTTAAGAAATTTTGTTGCCTTTTTTGCGTTTGGCAGTTGCATGTTTTGAACCCTGGGGCAATAGATGCCAGTAGTTGTCAAAAGTTATTACCCTGGACCCCGGGAATTTTGTCCTGATCATATATATTATTCACCTGGGCCCAGTTGTTTGAAAGTGGGTTAATCTGTGATTTAACCTGTGTTTGGGTTTACTGCCTTGTAAAATCAAAAATGAGATACGCTGTCATCAAGATTACATAATTGGGTTTCTGAGGAATGTTTTAACAATAATACTTTAATATAGTCACCAGATTATGTATTCCTAGATGAAGCATTGGCCTAACCCTGGGTTAAAGTTGACCCACTCGAGCAAATGGGCCCAGCTGGGCAATTCCCAGGGGTTCCCCAGGGTCGACCCCAAGCAAGCTGCTTATAAGTGCACGGCAATAACAGGCTTATAGTTATAGATATTTTATGATTTACTTTCAAGCCCTAGGCTTACGAATCAGGCAACAGGAAATCCCCTCTCTTTACTCATTTAAAGCTACCATAAAATTCCTAAAGACAGTTCATTTTAACACATAGCAGATTTTGTGAACTTGTTCTTAGAGCTTTCATTTTTTGGTCTGTGACATGGAACAGAGAGTTCTAGAAACACAATACAAATAAGTCTGACTGCTGGCTTGTTTGTGAACACATTCATGATAGAGCTTGCACCAATATGTGGCTGTTCCCTGAGCCTGTCGTTCCACAACAGTCATACCAAAACAAATGTGCACACTGGGAACAGTATTGAAGAATGTACTGTATATAGTTGTAGTCACTCAGTCTATGTTGTTATTAGAACACTTTAATTTATTTCAAATTTAATTATTAAAGGACTGCACAATTAGATAGAAAATTAATGTTCACTATATGATTGTATACTTTTACCATGTCAGATACTGTAATTTAAAAGTAAAGTAAGAATGATAAATTATATAGATAATAATTATATTGACTATTACACATTGTGACTGAACTAGAAAGTAAAAATCTGAAACTTAATACAGATGTAGATGAGAGATCACATCTAACAGCTAGTTACTGTTATTGTTTTATACAGATCAATAGAATAGTGGGCATTGTTATATGTATTGGGTGGTTTTATCTGCCCTAAGTTATTGTTGATTCAAAGTCAGTTTCTGTGTGAGCAATTATAGGTGTTTCTATGGAAGCAGCCTTAAAATAAGCGATTGGTCAACAAAAGTAACTGCATGTTCTAAAAGGCATTTAGGTCATGAATTGCCATTGTATCTCAGACAAAGAAATATTTGTGACATTAACTTCTGTGCATTGTACTTGTGTAAATAGCGAGTCAAAAACGTGGTTGTTTTGGAATAAATATCTCTTGCAATATGCTGAACTCAGATAGAATTAATTACCAGTAGCAGTCTGTAATATGTAGTGTTCATTTTGCAAGTACTTAGTTAAAATATTGTGATATTTTTGCGACAGTTTCTAAGAGGAGATTAAACATTTGAGAATTTAGAGTTTTAATCATGACTGGTAGGAACATTCTAAGTTTAACATTAACAAACAACTGATACATTAACTCCAGATGTGAGTAATTACTCAAGCATGAATGTTCTGCAGCATTATTTTCCTTGAGATTGCCATACATATCCCTCCACCCCTGGGTGACAGTTGACCTTCATGTAAATTTACAAGATATAACTATGTGCAGAAGTATTATAAAATATTATCAGGCTGTGCCATATAGTTGTAGTGTGTGGTATATTGATTTGAAACAGGTCATTTGCATTTTGTAGCTTGTTATGTTTCATCTGCATAATTTATTTGACCTGAGGGGCATATATAATTTTTATATCCATATTCAGGTACATTCTCCTTCATAGTGAGAAATTAAATATAATATAACATTAATTTTGTTCATCTACGGACTGATTCAAATTACTCTTTGGCACTGGTAATGAATTAGTTTACAAAGATTAATGTTTGAGATTAAATCTTGCTCTCCCTGCATATTTACAAAGAGAATTACTTACTTACATGTATATTTAGAGACATGTATATATGTGCACTGACAGAAATAGACCTTTAGAGAGAAACAGATAGACATGATTGTGTATATTACTTAAACATGCAGACAGACACACAGACACACAGTATGACAGAAACAGGTGAACTGTCCATAGATTGAATTAATTATATTGGCCATTAAACAAATACAAATACATGATTGTATGAATTATTGCAATCAGTTAAGTATTTTTGAACTCAAGGTCATTCTTTTCTTTGCCTGTATTGGCATGTACCAGGAAATAAATTTTTTGATTTTTCAGTTACAACCATGGCAAGGAAATGAAATTACTAGCTGTTTTAGTTTCCCTTCACTGTGTGTGAAATTGCATTATACTTACCAACAAGAAGGATGAGTGTGCAATTAGGACTAAATTGCTATATCCTTGAGGCTCTTTCAGGGGTCAGGTGATATTCCTTCAACAAAATCATATAGTGTACTCACATGTAGTTGAATGGATATAGTCTAACCTCAAATAAATATGAATATGGATTCACCAAAGGGCCAAAAACATCTCAGGTAATACACATTCAATTGTTGGATTTTATTCTGTTTTGTACTATATTTAATTTAAGCATATTAAGTGTATGAAATATATCTTCTGGCTAGTTTTTGTCAATTTAATTTATGCTGGACTCATAACTAAAACTAGCAATGCAAAATGATAATATCTATTTATTATAATAATATTGATTAATATTAAAATAAAAATAAAGTTGCCCATGCAAATTCGTGAAGTAACTTACAACTTTTAACAACAGTTAATTAGGATCAGATTATTTGTGACAGATTATTTAATATGTTCATACACTTATAATTTATTTATGATAAACTATAAGATTTTTTGATGCCACAAGATGTAATCTCAGCCACAACACGACCATTTGGAAATATTTCTTGAAAATTGAAATCTTGAAGGTGATAATTAAATTTGCTACAACTTAACATATAAAATTTCCAATAACTTTGGAAATTCCGATGGTCAATATTCTTATTAAATAATCACTAGGTCAGAAAATGGTCAAGATGGATATCTATACTTACGCGCACATGTAGATACTTACTGTAGGTAGATGACCTTTTTAAACATGGTAAGAAATTAAATACGTACATCTTGTGTGTTCATGTTTAAAATATGACTTTATAACTTTACAGATAAAAATGTAAATATACAAAATAAAATTACTACAAAGAGTTGAAAATACTAAATATTACATGACATACTAATTACAGTAGAATTTGACCTTGGTATACAAATTAAAGTTCTTTCAAATTAAGATATTTAAAACTGTGCTTACTAAGTTTACATAAAAACTGAAATTATCAAAAATGTATGGCTGAGTGTGCTAGTTTCTGTGCCAATCTTTTCTTTCTGTATGTTAGGATTGTCTTCTCTTTGGTTGTTATCATGTTCCATAGTATTTTACCTCTGTATGTTAACGAGTGTTGCATTTATCTTATGTTGATGTGAGGTTGATGTGAGAGTACTGCAGATTACAGTTTGCTATATGATATTCCAAGATATAAGGCAGTGGGTCTTGTTATTGTAGGCTCCATGGATTAGCTTCATTGTCGCCTTGAGAATTGTGTTCCATTTGGCATGTCTGAGCATCTCTGCTGAGGGATATCATAGTTTATAGAAAACACACGATACTCTCAAGTAATGCTGTCTGAAGATATATTTATCTTTCCGAAAGTTGTTATAAAATGTGTTTGAGACAATGGCAAGAAGACAGACTCAATATTATGTTATGTGACATGTTCATTCTTCAGTTGATTTGAAAAGCTTTTAGTGTTATTACACACTAGAGCTAAGCCTGAGAACAGTAAAAACCCAATTATGTGGAAGAACCTAGTGGATTAAAAACCTGCAACTGGAATTCAAATGGCATTTAGACATTATTATTTTTATTAACCTGGCTGTGTAGCCTAAAACGTCAAACAGATTCTTACTTGGAAGGTATTTGTTTTGTTTTGGGTTTTATATTTATAAATGAAATAGATGAGGGTCTGTGTTGGTCGAGACTGAAGCTGTAAAAAGTATAGTATATGTTGGCCCCTTTATGACACCAGAACAAGGGACCATTCCCATGTTGAATTGGATTTCTGACCAGGAACGAGCTCTTTTATCCTTAAAAATTTGTTTATATATAATAAGAACCTAAAATTTAGCCTTGTTTCTCAATGGACACTGAATATTCAAGAACCTTTTCAGGTTGACCTGGAAAAAAGTACTAGCTATGGTTATTACATGCAAATTTTTTTTTACTGTTAATGCATGGCAAGGGTATGGTACTTATTGAATGATTTTCTGCTATCATAGGTCAAGCTTTGAAGGATATTTTGCATCAAAGGGAGCTGCCTTTGCACTGCCTGATGGAGACTTCACAAGGCGGGCAGTCATTGGCAAACATGGAGGTGGGTTATTGTTATTATCGTTGACCAGCTGTAGGGCAGGGACCAAGGCAAAAACCTTTAATAAATAACTTAGGGCATGTTTTTTTGGTCTACTCCGTAAACGGAGTAACACTCCAAAAGAGGAGTAACACGTTTTTTTGGGCCTGAGCTTGTGCTATCGTCAGTGCTCTCGTGTCTTTGTAACTAGTTCCAGGCTCTAAGATTATATACGCCACCGAAAACGCCACCTTGGTCACGCAAGCAGGATGACGA
>JANVCJ010071292.1:0-18762 GCA_026413505.1 Epizoanthus ramosus
TCAAACATACATAAGTTGGAGCTCAGATCAATGAGTTCTTGAGGGAGATTGTTCCAAATAAATATGGCTCGTGGAATCCTTTGAAGTCACAGATGTTCGTGGCAGTTGCCATGCATGTTTTCTTTATTTTTATTTATTTTTATTTATTTTTATTTATTTTTATTTATTTATTTTTATTTATGTCTGTGTGAAATGAATCAGATAAGTGTTATGGGCACCACAAACATCTGCAAACACGGCTATGATGATGGTTTTTTGTCAACTGAAAATGTTCGGATAATTTTAAAAGATTTCAGCCTACAGAGTTTTCTATATACTGTATTTTAGCAATTATTACGTCTATTACATATATACCGGTAATTAAAATTCATTTCTCACACTATTAGGAGTAGATGCCAAAGGTTAAGAAAATGCAACAAAAAGAACTGCTTCGTTCTACACCACGTGACCCAGGCTACCTCTGGTGAGTGAGAAAAACATTTTCTGCTTTTAAAATTCATTCCTCAGACAGCACTTGAAAAATCATAGTTAGTTTTATTGGCTATTATTTGGTGCATCAGTGACTGTCAGTAAGACCTGTTAAACAAAACTGACATTCTATACACTGTACATGTAGATCAAACCCCACTCACTTGTGAATGCTCAAGTATGCCGTTGTACTGACACATCCAGTGGCCAATGCCTCAAAAATCACTGATGCATCAACCCTTGAAAGACCACTGCCGCCATAATCTTCTCTTATGTAAATACCTGACGAGAACAAACAAACACCACCAGTAACAACAATAATTGTTACATTCATTGTTATCCACTGACCTTACTGGAATTTAGGTATTACTATAATTATTTTACAGGTCAATAAAATTGTAAATAAATTATTTTAAAAATCTGAAATCTGAATTAAATCTAATTACAAGAAATACTACAAATTTCTGACAATACGTCCAGGGCTTGTTCTTGTTCAAAGCACTCTCTCCTGGGATTATTTTTAGGTGAGTAGGTGTTTGGGGAGGGGGGGGGTTATAAGAGGATTTTTGTCATGAAAATGGACGCATACATAGTTTAAGGGCATTTGCATATACAGTACATAGTATATAAAGCAAACTACCGCACTTATTTTCAAGTGGTTGGACTGATCAACTAAAAGTTGATATGTTATGTTTTTCGCCATGAGGGTGAAAGATCTCAGCTGACGTTTCGAGCATTAGCCCTTCGTCAGAGCAAAAGAGGGAATTGTGGGCGAAGTAAGGGTTTATATTAGGTTTGGATAATATATGCGGATCGGAATTAATTCCATAACATATCAACTTTTAGTTGATCAGTCCAATCTTCAGGGAGTAGTGTGAACCCTGTTGATACTCAGACACATGAGAAATGCATTAACCAACATGTGACAATATTATATACTGCCAAACACACCATCAACATGCTGCTGACATACTTAACATAACAATTTGCCATTCATGATAACAGAACTGATACACGGCCAACACACAGGTACAATGCGATGCATTGCTGGACATCACACTGCTGATGCACGGCCAATGCACAGCCAATGCATGGCTGATGCATGGTCAACAAACATGGCAGAGACTTCTAAAGATTATAGTGTGTCTTTTTTACTTTTACTGTATAACTGTATTATTTTCTTGTTTTTATTTTAATTTTAATTAAAATGTACTTCTTGCGGTTACTAGCTGTAATAATGTTCTTTAGAAGAAAACATTTTCACAAAAACTACACCAAAAGTGCATGTATAGTAACGTTAAATTTTAAGAAGTTAATTGACCATATAAAGACTGTGTAAATGTAAACTTACTTGCAAAAGGACATTGAAGAAAACAATATGAGATGGTGGACAATTGGCATCTCTTTTCGTGCATTTGCTAACGTAATTACCGAACCATTCTGTAGCATTAAGGTAAAACCGATCTGCTTCATCAATATAGCCAGGCTGACCACTTGGTTCACAAGTGAGGAATTCCATGCTGATATTCTGATGGATGTAACTTAAATAAATAGATTGCACAAGATATAAATTAGTCAAAATTCAGTGGATTGACGACCTTGTTTGGCAGAATTGGCACAAGGAACCCTAGCTAGCATATATGTGTTAAGAGTGTGTTAATAATGTTCTAATCAGTTGCTAGTTATGTGTTTATTCAAAGTTATTTTTCTAGAGTTTGCATTTGCATTGCAACATACATGTATGTGTAGTGAATCCCTTGTTTTACACTGAATAACCACATTCAGTGCACCTTTATGACATTGACTTGCACCTACATGTAGTGCAAAATTTTGTACAAATTTACTCCGACCATTAATAATTTACTTAATTGATACAAGTAAGCACAAGTTGATTATAAAGCTCTCGAGGCTGACACACTAACTGAAGTTAGCTTGTGATGTACATGTGAGTCTGTTTTACTGTTTAGCTAAACTGCAAGAGATGATCATGCAATGTAAAGGTTGTATTGTGACTGTTTCACAAAAACATGCATTAATTGGTCTAGTCTCTCGACGTTCTACCGGGGGACTTAAAAGAACCCACACACTTGTCCATAAGAGTAAGCTAATGCCGGTGTTGTGGTCTGTCACCTCCTCTCTATACTATAAAGTTACTGTATATTGAGATCGTACATTACATGGACCGTATAGCAGCAGCCTGCGATGCCTTCAAATCAATGCTTTCGGTTTGATCTCTGATTCTGTAATGTGCATTTGAACATATTCACATGGAAAGTGCGCAATATAAATGCAATATCATTATCATTATCATTAGATGCAGATGGTAGAAGACTCAATGCCGCTGTTATTCATAACGAGAAGGGAATAGAAGTGTTGGATCTGGACAAAGGGCAGCCTCTTTGTCATCTTCCGTTCCCCAAGAATACTGCCACTATGGCGGATATCAATCAAGATGGGACTATTGATCGCATTGAATCAAGGTTTTGGGCACATCCAGAGCAGAGGAGTGACGAGAGAATACCTCACTGTTCGGCTGTAGCAAGCACTGGCAGCGAGATCTTGTTTGTAGGTAAGTGACTCAGGGCTGAGAACATTGAAGGGTCTGGCACATACAGAGCAAATAAGTGATGAGGGTACGTCACTGTTCGGCTGTAGCAAGCACTGGCAGCGAGATCTTGTTTGTAGGTAAGTGATTCAGGGCTGAGCTCATTGAAGGGTCTGGCACATACAGAGCAAATAAGTGATGAGGGTACGTCACTGTTCGGCTGTGGCAAGCACTGGCAGCGAGATCTTGTTTGTAGGTAAGTGATTCAGGGCTGAGCTCATTGAAGGGTCTGGCACATCCAGAGCAGAGGAGTGACGAGAGAATACCTCACTGTTCGGCTGTAGCAAGCACTGGCAGCGACATCTTGTTTGTAGGCAAGTGATTCAGGGCTGAGCGCATTGAAGGGTCTGGCACATACAGAGCAAATAAGTGATGAGGGTACGTCACCGTTCAGCCTTAGCCAGCACTGCCCTTAAGTCATGGAAAAGTTGTGGACTTTTTGGATTTTTTTCCTCAAGGGATTCAGACTGTTTAAATATTTTATTACAAGAAGAAAATCTGGCTGAAGTAGCCTGGTGTAGATGCTTTTTTATATACTTGAGTGCTGCTCTTGTGTAATTTTTGGGAGAGGTTAAATTGCCAATGGTTATTTTTGTTTACGTTCATTTAAAGTGATGGAAAATGGTATAAGGGCGTGGAACAGTCATGGATTTTCATTCCCTACTCTGTGATAGCAGTCGTGCACTCTTCTAACAATAAAATTAATGTTTCTTTCTACCAAACATTCATTGCACGCAATAAATAAAACAAACCAATCCCAAAATTACCGAACAGTATTTTAAAACAACTTCCCGATCCGAAAGAATAATCATATTTCAGAGGGCATTATTGATTTCAGACAGTGACGAGCCCCTCCCCCCCAAAAAAAATAATGACTCCCTAAAACGAGGGCTACTACTTTCGAGACTCTACAGTATTTAATTAGTGATACTTAATTTAGTGATATCTTTTTGTAATTTTAATACTAACATGTACTAGGGACTGTATATGATACGCGACGTGCAACGTCCACCGGAATATATACTAGAACGTCAGAACGCTGCGTCTCACGTCTTAGGGAAGACGTCAGGTTTTTCTTCGCAATTCTACGAAATTAGTTTATATTTTTTTTATTTTGCAAATTACAAGTTTTAAAAATGTACGTTAGAGGTTTGCTTGGCTAACGGTGGGTAACTTTGATTCCAAAATCATTGCATTTTCTGCCGTTCTTTGCAGACATCTCTTCTGACGAGTTCTGTGATTAATGAACTTTCGTCGGTGTCTTGAGAATTAATCCAAGACAGATATCGAAGCAATGTATCATGAAATAACTTGGGTATTTCTTGGGCCGTAGCCAGAGTTAAATTCTAACGTTAACCGTGGCAAAAGTTTGGCTCTGGTGTAAACGATTAACAGGTTTTTCAGACCAAAGTTTATTATCTATTTAGTGATAAATATTTCATTACTATTTATTTGTGAGCGCTACAAATCATGAAATAAAATGCTCACAAACTAATTGTCCAATATAAATATATTTGGAGTATTAAATCCTTCGAACAGGAGAGGCATATCGTGTCGTACAAAACCAAATAAAATTCACTCTTACATTTAGAGTCTTTCTCAGTTCGTAGATCAAACGGCCAGTACGCATGCTCCTGGTAGAAATCTGAAGGATACAACTGATTGAAAACTTGCAAGCACCATATCACGAGCATGCTTAACATAACTCGTGATGTACAAACAAAAACTATTTTGTAAAAAGCAGAAAAGCAGAAAAATGGCAGAAAAAACAAACCTAGTTTATAACTGTCAGTTCAGTTCACGCGCGACGTGACCGAGCGTCAATTTTCCCGCCTTCAGAACGGCGTTCTAGTACCAGTCCTTTATCGGCCACGCCGTTCTCGTTGGCGTCGGCGTTCCGGTATCTTAAAGTCAGTAATAACTGCAAACATCACTAGTCTGAAGATACCATTTTTAAAAACGTTTTGTACCAACTGAACGCTCTTCATTCTCTAGGTTCCCTCTGCCACCCTCCTTCTGTATTTGACTATGTTCGTAAGACACGTGACTTGGATCCAGAGGAGTACGGAGAGGAACCCCTTCAGCTGCCGCCCCTGGTTGTTGAGAGTCCACCCCACAGATCTGGGGTGTTTACTCATCTGATGGGTAGAACGGTTCGGCAGCAAAGTGATGGCTATGATGTTGTCTTTCTTTTGAGCACAGGAAGAGTGACAAGCCTGGGATCTTACGGAGAATTTAACTGGCAGGTATGCTGACATAGGATACTTTCCATTTAATTTCAAAACCTTTAACTCTATTTTTCTGTAAATCTTTTAACTGTTAAGAATATATGATTTCCAAAGATGCCTTTTGTTGGCATAAAAACTAAGACAACAAAAACAACTTACAAGATCTGGCCGCCCGCGCATGCATCTTTCGGAAGTGAATCATACAAGACTTGCCCTGATTACAAAGAAGAAGTATTGCGTAGTTCGCCTGTTCTGGCGTGAACCTTTAGTAGAAGCAGGGAACTCAACTTACATATCAGACTAGCCCTGCCACTGGAGTAGAAGTACCCTGCAGTTTGATAGATTTCCAAGACCTGAACAAAATCCTTCGTATATCACGTTTGAAAGAAACCTTAAATCCAGTATTTTATAATATAACTAGAAATAAAGACATAACGATTTTATTTTACTTTTCGACACACTCATCTGAAAAGTTTGTTTTATGCTATATTGCTCCCCCATGCTCCCCCCAGGGGAACTGGTATAGTATTCTCGGACGGAAGAGATGCCCGTGCTCTTGTTTCTAAATGTTAGCTGTACATGTGTTCTCAGGTTGACTCTGAAGCATCGTGGAAGAGTTACATTGCTGGTGATAAGTACCATCGTGGGGATATCTCTAGTCCAGTTGAGGAAAGATTCGTACCTGACTTGCAGGCTGTTACCCATACAACAACGCAACAGAGGCCGGTAAGATTACTTGATTGATGCATGACCCGATACACAAGTTTACGATACACAAATGTTCGTAGAGAAACTTCGTCGGATAATATCAGTTAGAAAGCATGCGTCAGTTGCGAACAAACGAATACTGGGTACAAGTAGAACCCAGGCATGTTATGCTTCAGGATTCAATATGGCGGCGCAACAGAGGCCGGTAAGATTACTTGATTGATGCATGACCCGATACACAAGTTTACGCTACACAAATGTTCGTAGAAAAACTTCGTCGGATAATATCAGTTGGAAAGCATGCGTCAGTTGCGAACAAGCGAATACTGGGTACAAGTAGAACCCAGGCATGGTCTGCTTCAGGATTCAATATGGTGACTGTTCCCATGACAACAAGTGATGCGCGAGGTTCTATTACATTATATATTCGGTATTTGTTACACTCAGCGCCTGTAGATAAACAAGTAAATTCCATTTCCGATGCGTCTGTCCATTTCTTGATAATGACATGGCATAATGATGATATTGATAAGCTATTGATATTGATAATGATAAGCTTGGCTATCTATCTGGACTTTCAGCGATAAAATGGACTGGATTTTCTGCTTCATGTGTTCTCCACACATTGATGTAATATTGGCATCAGAGTGCAAACCTCCATACTCACTTGTAGATGATCTACAAGTGAGTATGGAGGTCTGCACAATGCAGAAAAATTGTATGTGTGTGGGCATAATATTTCAAAAGACAACAATAACATCGTTTGCAAATTCTGGCTACTCAAAATATTTTCATTAATTTTTTTCGATACTACTGAAACGAAGAATGATTTAAGAAACGATCCGATTCCATACCAAATCCAAATTACGGATCGTTGTTTCTTTATTTTATATCCAGCTTGGGAGAGTGTGGGAGACGTGGTGGCTCAGTGGTTAGCGCCTCGGACTTGAGACCAAAAGGTTGATGGTTCGAGCCTGGCTGCTGACACTCGCATTGCATAATGTCCTTGGGCAAGATACTTACTCTCACAGTGCCTCTCTTCACCCAGGTGTATAAATGGGTACCTGGCAAATTGTTGGGGGACAAACCTGACAAAATGCTGGGGGTAACCCTGCGATGGACTGGCAACTCATCCAGGGGGAGTAGTAATACTCTCAGTCGCTTCATGCTACAGAAACCGGAAACCACCATCCTATATTGAAGGCAGGATTTATTACTTTTTTCTCAAAGTAAAGGAGACACTTAAGATTACCCCAGTTTTCCTCAGAAGCATAAATAAAGTATCTTTGTTTCATATGTAGGAGTCAGCTCTTGTTGTTGGCTGGAAGCATATCGCCCTAGTCTCCCTCAGTAACGGAGCAGTGACATCAACACACTCGTTGCCATGCCAACCCATCTCACCCGTTGTTCAGGGTGACTTCAGCAATGATGGAATTACAGATTTCGTTATTCACTGCCGAACCAGGTTGGTATTGTTATTTTTGTACATTGCCAGAAATCTTCTTCTTTTGAAGGGAATTTGTTACGCGTGTGTTGCTAAAAAGATTTATGCTTCATTTATCACATTAACTTGATTAGAAATAAAGTGGAGATCCTAGGATATTGCATGTGGTGACGTTTACTTCCGGTATCATCCATCTATTCTTGAAAAGTTAAGAGATAAGTGAGTGTGGTTGGCGCAGTTGGTAAGATCTCCGACTCCCAACCAGAAGGTCCCACTTTCTGAATCCCCGACCTTCACGAGGATTGTATTTGTGCGACCTTCTTTCACCACACTGTCCGTGGAGAGGGACGTTTTGCCCGGTTTGTTTAGTCTTTTGGACCTTCTATTGGGGAACGTTTAAAATGAAACCACACACTTGTCGATTAGAGTACGCTAATCCCGGTGTTGTGTCTGTCACCTCTCTACTGATACAAGATTCTGTATATTGAGATCATGTGTGGATAAAAGTAGGCTAATGCCGGTGTTGTGGTCTGTCACTAGCCTTGTCCCCAGTCATCCTCCTTGTGGGTTCGCTCCGCTTGCCTGGTCGCTAAGCTTCTCATTCAAAATGGCGGATGCCGAAGCTTTTCGGTGGCAAGCAAAGTCCCTAGTCTGCCACCTCCTCTCTACTGGTACAAGTTACTGTATATAATAATGCAATGCGCATTTGAATATATCCAATACCATTTAAGAAGCCCCTACTTCAATTAACTTGCCCCTCTCAGCGGTCTATTATTGAAGCAAGTTGGCATGTTGCAGAGACAGAAATGATAACAACTTTTGAATAGTAAAGTTGCTCTTGGCATCTTGCTAGTTGCAGTCGCACTCTGTGTGTCAAGGAATGTTTGTCAAAACAATGAATATCATTGGGTTTTTATGTATAGGCTGCTCATATGTATTTATTGTCTTATCTTGTGAATTTCATTTTATGTGATCGCAGTTACCTTGGTTTCTCGTTGCACCGCCGGCCTGGTTACTGGTGGACTGCCGTGTGGATTGGCAGTGGACTGGGGATAGTATTAACTGCTGTATGTTGTCTACGCATTATTGAGGAAGAAATCAGCTCGTCATCGGCCTAATTTGTAACCTATTTTGGGCTAGAAGAAATAGATCTGTAGGAGCTGCTCGAATGAAAAAGCTAATTCCTCTGCACCTTCACGGTATGGGAGGCATCCGTCATCAGGCACTCGATACCACAAAGCTTTTTCTCCTAAACAAAGTCATCTGGTAGATGCATTGTCAACATTCAGTCAACTGACTGTATAGACACTGCTGCGATCCAGTGGACCAATTGTATCAACAGAGCCATCTCCTTTTGATACCACAGAACGTGAGTAGGGTTGATACCCGACTGATTCTCTTGAGCAAAGTCTCTGGTGGTTGTGTTACTGTGATCCAGTGGACCAATTGTATCAACAAAGCCATCTCCTGTTGATACCACAGAACGTGACTGGCAGTGGACTGGGGATCGTATTAACTGCTGTATGTTATCTACGCGTTATTGAGGAAGAAATCAGCTCATCATAGGCCTAATTTGCAAACTATGTTGGGCTAGAAACCATAGATCTATAGGAGCTGCTCGAATGAGAAAGCTAATGCCTCTGCACCTTCATGGTAAGGGAGGAATCCGTCGTCATGGACTCGACACCACAAAGCTTTTGCTCCTAAACAAAGTCATCTGGTAGATACATCGACGACATTCAGTCAACTGACTGTATAGACACTGCTGCGATCCAGTGAACCAATTGTATTAACAGAGCACAGAACATGAGTAGGATTGATGCCCGACTGATTCTCTTGAGCAAAGTCTCTACCGATTGTGGTATGTGATCCAGTGGACTAATTGTATCAACAAAGCCATCCCCTATTGATACCACAGAACGCGAGTAGGGTTGATGCCCGACTGATTCTCTTAAGCAAAGTCTCTACCGATTGTGGTATGTGATCCAGGTGACTAGTTGTGTCTACGAAGCCATCTCCTGTTGATATTACAGAACGTGAGTAGGGTTGAGGCCCGACTGATTCTCTTGAGCAAAGCCTCTAGCGATTGTGGGTTGTGATCCAGTGGACTAATTGCATCAACAAAGCCATCTCCTGTTGATATCACAGAATGCGAGTAGTGATGCTGCCCGACTGATTCTCTTGAGCAAAGTCTCTAGCGATTGTGGGCTGTGATCCAGTGGACCAATTTTATCAACAAAACTATCTTCTGTTCATATCACAGGAACGTTAGTAGGATCGATGCTGGACTGGTCTTCTGCGCAGTCTCCAGAAGCTATGTTGGTGCAAATTTTCCAATTGTGTCGACAAAGCCTTCTACTTGCCGATACTACAGACAGTGTGTGTGGTCAATGCCCTACTGATTTGCGTGTGCCAAGTTTCACTAGTTTGGTTGGTGTGATCCAGTGGACCATTTGTATCAACAGAGCCTTCTTGAGGATATCACAGTACACGAGTAGGATTGATGACCGACTGATTCGCCTGACCAAATCTCCAATAGTTGTGTTGGTGTGATCGAGTGGACCAACTGTAACACAGCCACCCCTCCCTCCCCTTGTCGATACCACATAGTGAGAGTCTACTGATTTTCTAGAGCAATATCTCTAGTAGTTTAGTTGCTGTGACCAAGTGATCCATCTATGTAAATAAACACACCTCCTTGACAAACATCACAGAGCAAGAGAAGGGTTAATGCTAAACAGGTTCTTCTTCCGAGCCATGTCTGCAGTAATTCCGTTGGCGTGATCCGGTAGACCAATTCTATCAACCTAGCCACTCCGTTCTTGACACCACAGACCGAAAATAGAGCAGAGTTCGCACAGGTCCTTAAAGTCCTTGAATTTGGTTGAAAAGAATTCAAGGCCCTGAAAACCTTGAAAAATGAAGTTTTTCAGCAATTCCTTGAAATGTCCTTGAATTTCTTGTTATTCTATGTAGCTCAGACAATACAGTTGTATGACAAAGTTTATGCTGTCAAAATAATGTTTATTGTAAGCAAAAAGTGAACTGGTAATATGAAATCAGTTATGGTGCACATACAACACGTACATGAACTATCCAGAAGTATTGATATCTTATCTACTTAAACAAATTCTCTTTCAAAAATAAGCTAAAACAGCAGTTAATTTTGGCCTACTGATCGTTTTTTTTTAAAATTTACTATTATTGTTATTCTATTTTATTTTATTATGTTTTTACTATTATTATATTCTTTTTCGTTTTGTACGCACTATTTTCTAAATCAAATTTCTGACCTCCTCTGCAATATTCTCATGTAAAGGCCACCTGTCAGCCTTGATTAGCCCTTATGGTTATTACAGGTGGCCTGTACTAAACATTAAGTTATTTATTTTATGTAATTTTTATTATTAGAAGGTGCAAATAAAGTTGCTGTTGTTGTTGTTGATGATGATGCATAAATAAACGTTTGCTCTTGTACTGTACTGTTTGTACGTTGGTTTTGGTTAGGAAACCTTTTACTTGGCCTTGTGCTTTGACAAGATTTGTTTCCTTGAAAAAGGATCTGAAGTCCGTGAAAAGCCTTTGTTCCTGTAATTCTGTTCGAACCGTGACAGAACCAATGCCCGATCTCATCAAAGTTTCCATCATTGTATTGATGTGACTCTGGAATTAATTCAGAACAACCGGATCCGTAAATAAAACGAAATTTGAGGTTTGAAGCACATTAGTTAGCACAGTATAAATATCACTGCTTAGATATCTTGCTAGAAAATTGTGAATAAAGTCACACACATTGAAAACGCGAAGATGGACGCTTCCGAGTTTGTACCTACCGTATTGAAGATGAGCCCAATTTTATCGTCAATTATATGAGTTGTGGACAGAAACTTCGGGAACGTGTTTCTCGTATCCCTATGGCAGCAGATCAAATAATTAGATGTTTAGTAATTATTCCACGAAGCAGGGTTCGTATATACGCGTCCTGGAAATCCTTGAATTCTTTGAATTTGGGAATTGTTTTGTCAAAGCTTGGATTTCGTTGAAAAACGGGGATTTTTTACAAGGTCTTGGAAAAGTCCTTGAAATTTGGGTTAGTGTTATTTTCAGGATAATTTGTTTCTTGTTTGGCTCGTAGAACAATCATTATTTGTCGTTTTGATTTTCTGTCTCACATTTGCTGAAGTCTAAGGATTGTTGAATCAGGAAGGGTAATTGCAAGGGTGTACATGTATATCTTACTCTGTCAGAAGAGGGGCATCAGAAATTTTTTTTCATGTACGGGGCCCTTGAAAAAGGCCTGCAGACCTTGGCATTTGCTGGAAAAGTCCTGGAAATTTACCATGACCTAGGGGGAAGAACCCTGACGAAGTGGAGGTGAATAGTAAGCAATTATTCCACGAAGTGGAGGTGAATAGTAAGTAACTATTCAACGTATCCAGTGATTGCAATGAGTACGGACCCATTTGTACAGTGTTAGCCTCGACTAAGTGTCAAATATTGACAAATACCAGCGAGAAGGAGTAAAAGTCGCACCTCCAACAACACACAGAACTGTAAATGGCTCGTATCTCCGTTGGTTTTTATGAATATTTCACGCCAAATCGAGGAGTTTACCATTGTACAAAATACAAGTCAGGCGGTGTTTACATGATACCCGATCGAGTTTCATTCCGGTTCCTTACAAATCGCTGCATTTGTTTACATGATACCTCCAGAGAGTTTGTACCGGAATGACTCATTCCGGAATAAACACATCTGGGTTCTAGCACCGGATCGAAATTTTCGATCTGGAACGAAGTTTTCCAGCATCATGTAAACAACGCACAAATTCATTTTGGAACGAAATGGAAGCGGAGTTGAATTTTTGGTAGACTGGAACGAATAGAGCATGCGCAGTGCAAACTTCAACGTTCTTCATCTTTGATTATCTGCTGACCGGCCTGACGCGTTGCGCCGCTCTCTGATGCTTCCAGTTCCATTCCGGAACGAACTCATTTTTGCAACTCTTTCATGTGAACACTGTACGAATTTATTTTCGTTCCAGAATGAAACTCAATCCGGTATCATGTAAACACTGTTGTCACTCTAGTCATTGAAATCAGCGGCAATTGCGAATACGAAACTGGTCTATTGTTTCAGTAAGTATATCACCCAAGCTACTAGTGAATTGCCATTGCAACAAAATATTTATTCCAATATTTCAGCGCCGATTAACTAATCGGAGGGCACGATAAGCTCTATCGGCTGGTTTGTTTACGTAGAAAGTGGATCAAAATCTGATATTCTTGGTCACAACACATACATGGAAATATGCATAGTGATCCACAGACATCTGGTGATGAAAATATAATGTAAAGAAACGTATATTGCAATCAATGTGAGAACAATGACGGCATATAAAGGCAATATATCAAATTAAGGCTGTGTTTTACTATTTCAACATCCAGACATAACACTTGAATGCAACATAAATCAAAACGGTGACTTATGTACGGTTAAATACACCCACACACGGTTTGTTATTTAGTGATAAATACTATTTTACAATTTCACTGACCCACACGTAGCAGAGCTAATCGAGGTGGGTGAGCTTAAACATATACATTTTATTACATGCAAAAAAGAAAACGCAAAACGGTGTGAAATTCGGTTAGCAAAATAGAGGATTAACTATCAAATGGATAAGATTGTATGAACCTATAAAGAGCAAGCAAAGGAAAATAGATAGTGATTCATTTCTGGTAGTTTTTTGTCTTTGTAATTAAAGGGAGAGTATATCACGGCATAGCGCATGCGTAAGCAATGTCTCTTAAATCCGACAAAAACGAGATATATGATAAAAATAATGACTAACATTAGCAACTCGAATATAAAACTGTGTTTCTCAGTACACTATCTGGTCGGATGGCTTGTTTTAGAAGGCGATTGAAGCAGATTGTAGTATTGAGTTTGTGAAGTGAATTTAGTGTCGGCCCGTAGAACAAATTATTGAAATAGCCCGCAAATGCATCAGACCCCGCCGAACGTGCTTAATCAAAGGGCTTTTGTTCCAAAACGTTGTTTCAGTTGGATAATATTTGACAATGGCATATAAAGCTTCCTTTTGTTGTATTTAAGAGGCATTACGCACGCATGCGCTATACCGTGATACTCTCCCTTTAAGTTATTGATACTGGTATTATATAGATGAACAGTCCTGGTCCTACTCCGCATATTTTAATCCCTGTTAAATGCAAAACTCAGCCCGTCCTGTATCAACAAGTACAGGCCTTCCCATCCCTTTGTCTTGCATCGATTGTAACTTTCATTACATAATAACTCCGGTTACCTGGGTCGCTTAGCTTCAATGGTTATTCCAGGTAACCATCATCTCACCACCTCACCAAACTTTAATTGAGTATATTCAAGTAACAGAAACTGCACTAATACGGTGAAATAAATATATGTTGTTGATGTTGTTGCAAAAATATGAAAGCTAACCCAATCACTACCCTGTGCTTAGTCAAAGCAATCCTGACCCTAACTCTAACCCTAAACCAAACCCTAACCCTAATCCTAACCCAAAACCTAACCCTCATCCTAACCCACATCCTAATCCTCACCCGAACCCTAAATATTATACCTTGACTAAGAACAGGGTAGTGATTGGGTTAACTTTCATATTCTTGTGTTAATTCCCTATAGGAAATACTTTTAAAACATTCCTTAGCAAACGCAACATTTTAAAAGCCTCGTTTCCATATAACCGTAAGCGCTGTCTGGGATGCTGCTTACGGGCTTGCGTACGGTTACTATATGGAAACCAGGCTTAAACGATGTTCACACAAGTTCAGTTATGCCTGACGATGACCAATGAGTCGGAAACAATTGTGTTTTAAAATCGCTTTGTAACTCTTACCAACTCTACTGAATATGTTACATTGGATATCCGATACAAAGCCATTATAGTCGTCTCAGATGTGTTTGAAATTGAAAATGCTTATTGTTGAACATTAGGCCATCAGAAATCCTTCAATTTTTCTATTATTCTATCATTCTATTACTATTTAAATATAGTAAAACTGTATGAATAATCACCTTTGTTTCACCGCAAGCGATTTTAAGACAGACGTATTTCATTCCTTTTCATAGTTGTTGTCTGTATCTAATTTTCTTGGTAATTTGTTGCTGATTTTCCATCAATAAAGTAAAGTAGCAAAGACGTAGCAAGGCTTCAAATTTAGAGAAGGTAAAACGATCGTATAAGGCCTGAGCACCGAGGGTTCTAGGGAAATTCTGCAGAAGATGTTTAAAATCAGGTTTCAGGGCATTTGCAATCAAAAAATGTTCTTTCATTTCTGGCGAAAAAATTAGATAGCTGCGTCTAAAGTAGGCTGCAACATAGCAAATAATAAACATAAAACTAACATAGTAGAAAATGTACAAAATAATAGCACAAATCGCTTTAAGTAAAGCTAGCAACCTTGCCATTATTCGAGTACTTCATCGAAAGTTCGTGTCTCCTGATAAGAGGCTGAGATAACTATACTTGTAACTGCCAGTCAGGTGTCTGGGTTCTTTCCTCCACACAAACTCAACCAATCCCAGACGAGGAAATTGCCGTATTTCCTCTATTTAATCCCTTGGGGGCTTATTTTTGTCAGTGCTTCCGGACCGAGGGCTTATTAGAAGGGCGTATTTGATGGTGACAGCCAAAATAGATGAAATACAGTAATTTGTGCATCAATGATTGGTTAATATATTAGAACAGTCCTAAAGCTCATTCTTTTAAGGAAGACAAGAAGTTTAACATGATAAAACTGGCCTTCATACACTTCACAGACGAGTAGAGTCACAAAATATAACATAAAAATCTAACCTCGGGTGAAGTTCTCCTTTTTCGCCATTTTCATACTGCAGTCTCGACTTTCTCCTGTCTTCATCCAATCGCCGTCGTACTTCGATGTCTTTCCATGTGGGTTGCAACGGTGTTGAAGAGCTTGATGACCTCGACGCGGTATCCTGACCAACACCAGGAGACGGCACAGAGGCAGTTGATAAGGACGTGGAAGATATCTTGTGCCTTGCTAGTGGAATTTCTGCCTCCTTAACACTGAGCGCATCACCTTCCTCCAGCGCGATCTGGGCTTCAGTGATGGGTGTTCCTGGCTGTGAAGTGAACTCCTGTGATTCCTGGATCTCAGCCTCGGTCAGGGTTTCATAAGTTTGAACAACGTCTACAACTTGATACGACTTTGAAACATCCGAAGTCTGGGGTTTTGCCGCAGCAGATTGTTCCTGTTCTTCGTTGGTGTCAGTTTGTGTATCGGTTTGCTGCACTTCTAAAGTACCTTCCTGCTCATTTTCATCTTCAGATTTGGTTATAATTTCACCCTCAATACGACTATCCCCTTAACAGGAAAACATATTGATTATGTAAGTCGCGTGGGTATTAATAAATCAGTTAGAGAAAAATCGCAAAAATGGTTCAAGAAGAAAGATAAGAAGATGGATACCGCGTTTATTTAAAAGTCAGTCCTCAAATGAGATTGGTTCATTAACTACTCTATTATTCCTTAATTGGATACTATCCTATAATAAATAATAACAAATCATGTTACTGGACAACCTGAGTTCTTGACCTACCGACCAATCACCAGCCACATAATCACTATGAATGACAACCGCTTTTAATGCAGCCTAGAAACTGTGGCCAAGACAAAATGGATATAATTTTCGCCCTACAGTAACAATTATTTCCATGACAGAGATCAAAACTTATTTTTCTTCTATTTTCAGAAATCAGTTGTAACTTTTTTAATAAATTGGTAAGAAGACTTCGTGTCGTCCAATTCTGTCAGAAACCATACTCGTGACAAACAGATATGAGTTGCGACCTTGTCTAATTTTGTTAGCACTCGTAGCCAGCCAAGTCCCCTATTTTGCTTATCATTAGTAATTTTTGCGGGAGATTAATTTCTCGAAAATATCTAAGACAAAGCTATATTCAGTTGCCCGTGTTAAATGACGACACATATGGCTGAAACATTAGGCTTGCCTTCTGATTTCAGCAGTGTTTTCTTAACTTCCCATACCAACTTCAAAAATTACCGAGATCATGGCAGTCAAAACTCAACGACAAATTGTTTCTCAAGGAGAGGTTCAACCAACAACTGAAAATTCATCAGACCCGACTGATATCTCAGTCAGCCTCAGTGGCAAACTCCTATACTCGCTACACGCACTGCGCAGGTACACGCTGTTATAGAAACTCCACTGTCAAGTACTACTGAACCTTCTCGGCTACCACTTTCCACTCCACTTCGTTCGACAAAACGCTGGTCTCCACCACGAAAGAAACAATATATTCCTCCGTATGCTAGTCATGAGATAAAAGACAATAGAACAGTCTCTAAAAGCAGAACTAATTACGTCTTTCCTGTGATAATAATGTATACTCCAACTAATAACTTGATCCCCACCAAACTACTACGGTTGTTTAGAAGTTTACTTGGAAGTTTAAGGTATAATTCATACTTTGGGCTTCATCATTAGATCCAGTCGCATTAACTTCTCCATTCTCAGCAGGTGCACCACCCTCCACAGACATCGATTCTCTCTCTGTCTCCTTCGCCTCCTCGAATACATCATTCTCAGGCTTCCCTTCAAAACTCGGCATCCTCATGATACTCGTAAGAAAGGGCGAGGGTAGAGACGTACGGGAAGACTTCCTGCTTGGAGCGGAACCAGATGACGGAGTTCGCTGGGGGCTGCCAGTTGAAGGAGTCCTCCGATGTCCGAGAGATTTTGCCCTATTACGAGAAGCCCATGTTAAGTTCACTTGTAGCTGTTTCTTGGGACAAACGCTGTCAGTGTCAGAAGGGGTACCGGGTTCTCCTTTGGATGTCTTTGTTGCTGCAAACAGGCTTGTGGGGGAAACTGCGTAAAGAAATATCAAGTCATACTGTTGAGCTAAAACAGAGAACTCACTCAGTCTTCATTCTTCTTAAAGATAACCAATTGGACTCAAATAAGTGATTCAGTTCGTAATTCGTTAAGAAATCGTTAAAAAACTCAAATAAAACAAACGATTTTACGCTAGAGTGCACGATGAGACAGCTGGAAGTGAATTACAAATCGTCAAAAGTAATTTCAATCATACATTTCATAATGGCATAAACGTGTCATGGAAAGCCGAGCAAACTCGACCTGATGACGATGATGATGATTTCATAATTATAAAAAAGTGGCTAGAGCCATTATATCGTTCATATATTACACGCACTGTGATTAGTTAAACAACAATAATCGATATAATTTTCTTCTGGAAAAAATTGCTGATGTTCCGTAACTGTGAGATTTTACTTTAACTTAGCGTTTTCTCTGTGGAACATGGGTTTTTATTTAATTAATCTGGGGAGGAATGCTTCCCTCAGCATTCTACCTTTGGTAACATTAGTTCCCCCGGGTGAACAAACACTCGTGTTCCACAGGGCACCAAATATATACTATTCACCTGGATCAGAAACCGATCTCTGCCTGCTGCACGGCACGAGAGGCGCCAAGAACTTATCTGGAACAACTGACAGAGGGGCTGATAACAAGTAGAACTCGATCAACAGCTCACAAAGAGCGCATCTAACAGCATTCTTGAGTTCTTCCGAGAGCTGTTTCAGACCGATATCCCCTCGCTCCCAAATGGCAAACTGAACAATATAGTCACCATCTGCCGACACAAGAGATTGGATTAATATTTGTTTCTTATATTCGAGATGATATGCAGGCAAATATGTAAGTCCTGAGTAGGCTATAATCATTTGATATTCAACAAGTGTGAGTGAAACAATTGTTTTATTCAATGCCAAGGCATGTTTTATTCTGCTTTTGCTTATTATTTGAATAAATACATGTTCAATCGTATTTCTGTCATAATAAAAGCTGTAATTTTAGGCTTGAAAATAAAAGCCTACGTTTAACGAAAAATAGAAAGACCATTTATACCAGAAAAGCTCTTGCGTTTCTCAAGATTAAATCCCAGAAGAGTCTTTGATCCCATTTTATGGTAGAAAAAGACAGACTTCTGTGCAGTCTTGGTCTACTTGTTTTCCAGGAGCAGGGAAAAAATGCCAGGAGCCAGTTGCATAAAAAATGGGCACCAAGCAGACGTTTAGTGTCAGACGGTATATATCAGGAACACTATGCAACAATGTCACACGTTAAACATTAGGAAATCCTATGCTACAACGTCAGATATTAAACATTAGGAAATCCTATGCTACAACGTCAGATATTAAACATTAGGAAATCCTATGCTACAACGTCAGATATTA
>JANVCJ010071293.1:0-12493 GCA_026413505.1 Epizoanthus ramosus
GTTGGGCCAAGAAAGACGTACCAAGACATTCAACTTTTTTGCCAACTAATAATAACAACAATAATAATGATAATGATAATAATAATAATAATAATAGTAATAATTATAATTATTATTATTATAATTATTATCATTATTATTATTTTCACTATCCTCCCCCATAGTAAAACGTTTGTTCGTGCTTTCACCATTATCACGAGATCGAATGCTTTTTGAAAGACAGTGTCAACTGTAAAAATTATGAATAGAAATAATTAGGAATTTCTAAAGAACGTGAAAATGTATTAAGCCCTCAGTCTCTAATAAGCGCAACATCAACTTGTTCAACCAAACAGATTCGCCATTTTTTTATGTGATTTTTCAAAATGGCAGACGTTAAACATGGACGGAAATCGATAAGAACAATCGCCAAGGTATGTTTGTATCACGCAGTTACGAAATTCGGAGGCGAAAGAATTCGCCAGGATCGGCGTCTAAACTCGACCATTGCTCTTCTGTCTCAACACAAAGAAAACTCGCTGGCCCCCAGGTGGATTATTGCAAATGCTGAAATCATGTTTATCAACAAACATCCAACCAAACCCTGTCAATCTCGTTAATAAATAAATAACAATAACTAAAATCCTCCTACAGATATATTTTCAGAGGTAGGCTAATGTTTGATGAAATTTGAAACCCCAAACAAAGAAACTTTTTTCTCAAGCAGTGCCTTGGGTACCAGAGGATAGCTCTGTCCGTGGAGAGGGACGTTAACCCGTTGGTCTAGTCTCTCGACATTCTATCGGGGGACTTAAAAGAACCCACACACTTGTCGATAAGAGTAGGCTAATGCCGGTGTTGTGGTCTGTATACTGAGGGCACAACTCAACGTCTCAGACAGAACTGTTGTTAACCGCATTAATTCAGCGGTCTGGTCAAGTACCTCAACGCTTAACCCTTGTACTTCATGTAAACAGGTAGCTGAAAAGCACCGTGGGGAGCTCCTGTATATATCTGTAGCTCTTGCCCAGGCCCCAACCGTGCCTAAGATGCCACACCTTCGGCGCGACTGAGCTAACCTCTGGTACAACAACCAGGGAACCGATGCATTGCATGGTCGAATGCCAGTTTCATTAAAAGCAATTGTCGACATCCGTCTAGAATCATTGTTCACTATGGCTGAAATAAAACAATACGCCATTGTTCAGGTGTGATGTTGATCAGCTGGTAATGTAATTTAAATGTCCAGTTTGTTTCTGCAGTTCATGCATAATCACTTCTCAAGTCGCGGTCGTTTTGGTTTGGTTAAACGCAGCTCATACGTAGATCCCGTCAAAAGTGTTTCGCCACTACAGTTTGGTTCTACTGCACACAGTGGCAAAAACAAGATTGAAAATGAGATTAAAAGTAATATGAAATCATTGATTGCGACTAAACCATGGAAACGACACAGCTTCAACTGCCCCCGTTACAGAATCTGAATTTTAAATGTCAGCGCACATTGTTTTTATTTTTATTTAAACATACTTGTTAGATCGTTTGCTCGAGAGCAAAATTGCTCATCTAAGGAGCTCAGGCATGTTACAAAAAATATTAAGTGCTGAACGTTAAATTACAGTGCAACTGCAGTGCATGGGTAAAGACGTGCATTTAAATTAAACGAAAATAATTTAAGTGGTCGAAGCTGTCAGTTGGCAAAGTGCACATTTACCGACGCGACAGTAGTCGCGATCGCACGAATTATAACATTTTGAGGCAAAAAGTCGAGAGGGGGTTAATGAAAATATCTCGACTGATTTCAATAAAGTTAGAACGGGAAAAATGATTAATTTTCCTGTTTAATTCGTAAATATACAAGAAAGGTTAACGGGTTTGACCGAGGGGTATTCTGGGAACTCGACAAACCTGGATTATTTGCTTTTACAGAATAGTTTTAAATTTTGACAGTCATTAATTATTCTGTAATGAAGAAATTGAGAAATTCATACAATTATTCCTCAAGAATGGTTCGTCCACCGTCCACCTTACTTGAATTAGGTATAAACTATATATACTTCTCATTTACACTAGAAGTTATTACCTTTGAATAGTAATTCTGTTATTTACCTCCATTATAAACAACTAAAAGTTTCAAAACATCGAAGAGCTAGGACATTTTGGGGGAGGGTTACTTACAATTAAGAATTTTAAGAGCAATTAATTCAATTTAAGAGGCGTTTAAGAAAAGAAAACAATCGACTTATCGAGTGTACCCTCCACAGATATCAGACGAAATGTGGCACGTGTCTATTAAATATTAACACTGAATTATTTTGGCAGGCCAACAGACTTTAGCCAAATGGGAAAATGAGAGAGGAGATCTCCCATTTATTTCCTTCTTTCACATAAATTCTTTAGAGCCTAACAGACTTTAGCTGAATGGAAAATTGGGAAAAGAGATATGTCATTCATCATCTTCTTCTTTTTCGTGCAGCAATCAAATTCGAGATTATTTCGAAACATCAACCTTCCAGTCATTTTTCTCCAAAATGTTTCTAAAACATCAAAGTCAACAGCAATTCGACATCAGTCTCGGCCTTATTTATTTACAATTATGACAAGGGTGCATTTGTTTGAGAAAAATCCAAATCCGGATTTTGAATTCAAAATCGTTTTTAACTAAAGTCCAACAATAGATTATGAACCTATCGAATCCATGGATTCTCATGTCAAATTCATTCGATTAAATCTAAATCCCGATACTTAGGTTCCACGATCCATGCTTTTCTTTGGGAAAGGATTCAAAAATAGTAAATGTAGCAAGCGGCCCTTCTGTGGAATTACTCAATTAGCATGTTACCATGGTCGATCATATCACATTTTATGATCCCTTCTCCATGTAAACAGAGTTTAGGAGCTATTTCTATTCTAGAATACTTCGAATACATTCTGTATATTATGTTCCAGGTAGCAGAATGGCGAGAATACTATCACCGTTTGCATTGAAACAAATTTTCATTATATCGATCATGAATCCAGTCTCCCAAAGAAACCTACCTCAAGTAGGTCGCTAGAAATTTAATCGAAATCGCGCTGAAACACATATAAGACAGTGTCAGTGTGCAAATAATGGACAAACACGAGACGTCCATTTAAGCAAGCCTTTGTGCTGAACTGAACATCCCTGTTTAAATATTGCTCTAAATAAAATTCATTCACGAACTAAACCTTGGTTACCATGTCTACGGATTTCGCATTTTAAAAAAAAAATCCTTCCAAAGGCGAAGTGAAAGCAAAAATTATCGTTCGTTGCGGCGAAGTTTTTTTAAAACTTGTTAGTGTATTAGAAATCATAGCTTAGCCTGTACACCAATATTCAAATGAATCTTGTCTTTCAACCGACCAAAAACATTGAAAGACGGAAAATTAGCGAGATCTAACATATACGTGTGAAATATCATGAATAATTCCTAAAAAATAAGACGTCCGGTTGAATAGGTCTTTTAATCAGTAACATTTGTTCAACTATATGCGCGGTCGACACTTGTTAAAAGCACGCTATTATAAACGCGAGTCAGAAGAGAGCTGAATTAGTGTCTTTTGTTCAAAAAATAAACTTTATGAATATACTTGTTAACATTGCACATGCATAAGTTAGGGAGAGGACACTGGGTGATGTGTGCTTGTCAGATCGCGTTTTCTTCTTGATCTTACGATTGCGCTTATTACTCATGTGAACCAGCGCAAGCGGAGAAATTTTTTATACCCTATGGAATTTCTGCAATATTTTGATTAAAGTGTCGATGTACCATTTCCTCGATATTGTAGTGTATTCTGTGTCTGTGATATTCCACTCTGCCTGTAGTTTGCTTTCGGATTCGGTCTGTAGAAACTGATTGGCCGAGAGGTATTATGTGTGTATTCAATATTAAAAGGTAACGAACCGGATTCTTTATTCGGAGCTTTCGTTCTATTGAGAGGGTTTGGGAGAGCGGAATCTTTCTTCCTAAACACTCCGCGGCCAAATAACTTTTAAAAGTAGTACTTTATGAATATATAGTGCATCCCACTCCACGGGATGAAAGATGGTCGCACAAACATTCAGTCCTCGGCAAGGCCGGGAATTGAACCCGGGAATCGAACCCAGCTAGGGCCACTACGCTCGCACGATATCAAGTCCCGATACGAGAGTTGTAGTAGCAATAAAGCGCGCCGAATATATTCTCATGTCCAAATAACACGGGAAGACCTTGCATATTTAGATTTTTAAAATTTATCGACATAAAAGCCAGTGGTTTGGTTAGCCTGACCTTAGACGTTAATTTCCTTTGCAGCAAGAAAGAATCTGAAAAGAGAAATTAGCGTCCGAGGTCAGGCTATGGTTTGGTCCGGGTTTGGTCTGCCGTCGATAAAATTAAAACTATAAAAGTTAAAGAACGCTAGAACCCCTTCCTCAGTAAAATAGATATATTTTGCAGTATTCGTTTTACTGAACTTAAAATATTCAATTTGTTATTCAGTTTACTTACATGTCAACGCAGTTCCGAGTTTCGACAGATTTGTTCTTCATTTTGCTTGCAAGAAACGTTGTTTTATAAACTATATTATTGTTGCTGTACTTATCAGCATGACGGCTGTATCCGGGACACTTGAAAGAACAGTCAGCTCAAACTGCATGACTTTTGAACAACGGAATCTCTTTTCCTCAGACTATTAAAAACCCCGGGGACTAAACGATGGTAATATTAATAGCTTATTTTTAGTTTCATTGGTCAGGTTTACAGCATCTTCTCAATAAACTATTAGTGGCCCTGATAAATGTTAATGAATTATCGCACTGCAGGCACAGGAATCGTAGTGAGGCAAAATAAAAATAATTTGAATAGAACAGATTTAGTAAGTTTTCCTGTTGCAGATGATCGCGCTTCATTGCGTTCTAGTTCTGCCTGGCTCGTTGAGTTTCTGATAACTTTATTTTTTATTTTTTTGTACTCAGATGAAATGTTGCTATTTTTCAGGATGTCAGTTTTAAAAGTGAAACCGTCTGCATTATACATTCCCGTAACATAAAACGGACGTCACTTGGAAATAGCAAACAGACCTATTCAAAATTCAAAGTCTGCAGACGCAATATTCATATTCAAATTTTTAATTGTAACTTCAGCCTTGCATATTTAACAATGCGAAATTCGTCCGAGGAGTGTAGTGAATATAAATGCTTCAATTCTAAATGAAATTGTCTCTTAAATGTGTGTTTCGATATATCGAAGGACGTGAGATTGTAATTTTAATAACTCGCCCTGGGAATTTTGCTTCCTGTGGCAACGAGATAGTCGAATTTTTGATGTGCGAGCGAGTTCACTGGACCGTTATAAATCCTGCGACGTGTACGTGTCGCCCCAATGTAGAGGGAAAGGATTGCCCTAAACTTTACTGTATATTTTGACTGAACAAAAAGATCTTCGAAGTACTGTCAGCAAGTAGTCGAGTTCTCATTACTGTATGAGATAGGCTTTACAAATTGTAGAAACATTTTTAAATATCCATCGACGCCCTGTGCTAGTGCATATATCAAGATTTAAAGAACACATACATGTTTGCATATATTAACCACTACACTAGACATACTTTAGAGCACGTTTAGTGCTTTCCTTTCAACATTACTTAAAACAATAAAACATTACCAAAAGCAGAATGTCCGAAATACAAATCTAAATATATTATTTAGACTACTAGTATAGTTTGTGTATGCTACAATCCAAGTTACCACCCGAGTTTGATCTTGATCACCCTTGCGAAACAAAAACAAGCACAAGTAAAAACGCGAAACATTCAGCGAGTGCTGGTTTCACCTTGCCACACATACAATGCCCTGGTTTCGCTTTTTCAAAAAGTATGAACAAGGCTTTATAAACTAAATGCACTCAAATCCTTCGCAATTTCGGGCAAATAGCGATTTAATTTCTTGCTCTTTAATCTTTTGCGTTCTTTTGTATTGATTGAAGTAACAATCTAAGCCTGGTGTGTTATCGCTGCGATGCCTGAACGTTGCGTTTAAAAGCTATGAAATATTACCGCGGTTGGGTCAATTGCACGTGGTGTTTTAGGGGCTTAGCCCAGCGCCTGTTTACATAAAGTGGATCTGGCTTCCGATCGTATCAAAAAAAATAAACTTGATTTGAATTTACAAGTCTAGAATCTTCAGCTCCATTGTTTGTCTTTACGCTGATTGAAATTCATCAGACGCCAAAATTCAATTTTTTGCGCACAAAGCGAGTCAGACTGGACGTTTGGGACCTAGTCGATTGGATATATATCTTTCTCATTTACTTCAATAAAAACATATGCAATATGGAAGGCGGTATTAAACAAACAAAAACCAGATCTTGTCAAGCCAACAGTCAAACAGAGTAGGGAGTACAGACAATATTCGCCACACAACTCCGCTTCCCACGGGCTCTCGCAAAATGGACATTTCCTGAGAACAAACCCTCAAACTGCGCTGGACAGTAACATAACCCCGAATACTCAATACTATTAAAAACTAACCTTCATATAGTTCTTAAGAAATTATTTAGCGCCGATGTTTGGACACAATTGTTATTTCCATATAACTTTCATACGAGTTCATAGTTTTTTCTTCTAGTTCTAGAGTGGATTGGGAGCAATTCTAGAAGACTTTGGGTTTGCTGCCCGAAAACCGTTCATAACCAATGCGATGCAAAAGTGGGCTTACCTTTCTTCGCCCTGAATAGCTTGCAAGACAGATCCTAGCTGTTTGATTGAAGATTGGTGCTTGAATCACTGGCAAAGCAAATAGAACAACTCCGGTTAATCCCCGACTCTGTGTACTTGCGTCCACTGTTGTTGGCGCTGTTTGCAGTAGCTGCAATTGTGTTCTGAAGCGTCACACGCTTCAAATGCAAATTACCCGGGTATATACGGAGCTCGGAGCATAATGTCTTTTCACGTGTAATACCCATGGGGCAAGCTTGGCTAACCATAGTCTTTGTTGATTAAAGGATGGGAAATGCGTTGGTGCGTAAAGTCGAGTTGTGGAACCTTACAGAAACGCGGGAACTTTCAGGAGCGGAAGAGAAATATCGAGAGTTGTAGCTCGTAATTCTTGAGTATTCTACAAAATTCCCAAGTGCTCTATAATTCAACATAGCACGTGATCAAGTTTTACCTCTAAATTAGTTCAGTTAAAAAAACCATGAACCTACAAAGGTCATAGTGCCAGATTATTCTTTATGAAAACGTACTTTCTCCCTACCACGGAAGTTTCAACACGTGCACTCACAACATGCATTGACATGAAACCCGGGAATATATTTCATCATGTATCAACAGAACAGAAGATAATTACGAAGCACGTCTTACTGTAAATTAAACAAAAACTTTGAAGAATTAGATATATTTTATATTAAATGGGATCTACAGGTTCTTCAAACCTCATTAAAGGATGTCATGGAGCAGTTGTTTTCGGCTATGCATGATGAAGCTCTGTTTGGATACTATGTCGGATAGCTTAATAACAGAGCACGTGGACAAAGCATGAATAAGCTATAAGGGCGCATACGAAAAACAAAGTGCAAGATTCATTCGTATGGTAAAGACTCGTTTTCTTGCTACAGATTGCCGCTAGCCGCTGAAGCTGCGTTTATAAAGCCGAAGGGCTTAAAGTTCGGGAATTCTGAGTTCATCCTGTTCCAACACAAAATGTTCTTTCTACAAATCTTCAACTATATTAGTGAACGGTATCGTCCAAAATAATTCTGTATTTCTTCTCTAAAACAAGATTTTTACCAAATAGAACGCATTTCGTTTTATACTAGAGCGTTTCAGTTACTAGGGTTTCGTATTGAATTGTTGATTAGCTGCGTAAACAGCTCCAAAATGATTCATCTATCTCGATCCTTCGAGTCACTGGCATCTAAAAATAACTTTGGTTTCGCTTTGTATGTTTTAAATACCGCTTTCCGCCGCTCCAAGGCCAAGTAAATGTATTGCAAAACCGCAGAGTGCAACTTTCTACTTCTGGCCAGTGCTAAATATAAATTGATAAGTGATAAGTATCATTTCCGTTTTATCAACGCTTTAACCTCAAAAATGCTACTGATTCACTGTCGCACTCAAGACTGCGAAGATCATTTCACTTCATCATGTATTATACATACATGCAGTGTACATACAAACATACATACATACATACACACACACACACACGTACATACATACACACATAGATACATACAAACACAAATTTAAGATTGCTTAGATTCAGGAGCAAATAGATGATGCTTCACGCTATTTTAAAAACTAAACAACAACCCAAGTGCATGCTGACAATCAGTTCATTTTATTTCATTGTAACCAACCCTTTATTGACATTATATACTTTCCCAAGAAAATGACACGTTTCTTGTCAAAGTACATGTGTATTTCCTGTACTAGATATGAGTTCCTTTGGAGATTAAAGTTGGTTACTGTATTAAATCTTTATTCTGTAGTCACTGCACTTTGGGGTTTTCACCATGAAGTATGTTTTCATTAAGTTTAAGATACATGAAGTATACTCGGTAGTTAAGGATACTGCTATCTGCTTTTTGTCACTCCTCAAAAGCTCGCTGCAAGAGTAAAATAGACAAAAACATTTGAATAGTATAAGTCGATAAATGCTTTCTCAAGTTGAAACTAAATTCTCGTTGCAAAAGGTACGTTAATCGTTATATTTGTAAAGTTTGAGAATACAGAAGTAAAGACGAGCAGAATGAAAAGAAATACTGGAATACAAGAAATAATAGTAAATACAATCTGAGCAATAAAGAACGGAGAAAAGGGAGAGAAAGGAAGAAAAGAAAACGAGACACAAGAAAAGGAAAGAAAAACTGGTTCAATTAAAGAAGTTACTTTTGCCCAAAGTCAATTCTTATCATCGGAGTTCTTTGTCTTGTTGTCGGTTGGGAATGACAGTGTCAACAGTATTGTTTGTTGGCATGGTAACCAGCAATAACTGAAACCTAGCCAGTGAGGTCAAAGTTGCGGGAAGGGAAGGGAAGGGAGAGAATTTTAATTAATTTTAAAAAATTACACTTGTTGACAAAAACAGAGTTCAGGCCTTACCTCCTCCACCAGAGCCAGAGCTGACGTCCACGTTCAATCTGGCCAGCGCCTTCGCGCTGCCATGCGTGTTTTGAGCGGTACACTCGTAAGAACCAGTGTTTTTGACAGTGGCTTTGGAGATGGTCAGCTTCATGCCGATTGTCTTACCGCCGACGTCCTTGATCAGTGAGCGGGTCATCTTGCCAAGGTAAGCATCTTTGGAATTAGTGAAAAAAGAATGTAAGCAAGATGCGAAATGCTGGTGTTGATTGCCGTTGTACTTTTACATTTCAGGGGCGGATCCAGGATTTTCTGAGGGGGAGGGGGGGGGGTTGTAAGTACATGTATCAAAGGGAAGGCAAAGGACCCTAGCCCCAAGGTGGTCTGGACTCAGGAAGACCTTTGAAAAATGTTCCCCCTGGATCTGCCTTTGATCTTGTAATAAACGTCACAGGGGATCAAACGAGCATCAGTGAGAGTTGATGACAGCTGACTCTTTGAGAGTTGCATGAGAGTTCGCTCAACTATCATCGTGAACTGGCCAAACGAGCAAAAAACTCTCATCAGCTCTCATCAAAACTTTGAACATGTTCAAACTTGATAATACGTGCAGGCGAGTCGATGAGAGGGCGCAAGAGCTGCTGGTCAAACGTGAGCCTCCTTTAGTTATCAGCTCTCATCAGCTCTCATCAAAACTTTGAACATGTTCAAACTTGATAGTACATGCAGGTTAGTCGATGAGAGCGCGCAAGAGCTGCTGGTCAAACGTGAGCCTCCTTTAGTTATCAACTCTCAACAGCTCTCATCAAAACTTTGAACATGTTCAAACTTGATAATACGTGCAGGCGAGTCGATGAGAGCGCGCAAAAGCTGCTGGTCAAACGTGAGCCTCTCATCCATTCTCATGCTCGTTTGATCCCGGCCTAATGGTTGATATCTGCGTCAAATCTATTACACTTGAAAAAGTTACAAAAAATTATTACTAAAGACTAGAATGTTAAAATATCTTAATAAGAAAAAAAACGTTTTTGATAAATTGTCATTTTCATAGTCATCTTCAAAATAGCACTGAAGATGGCAATTTGTCGAAAACGAGTTGCTTATTTAGGGCGCGTTTGATTGACCGTATTCCGGAATAAAAAAATAAAAATAAAAACTTTGATCTGTTGAACTGATCAGTATTCCTTTCCAGAAATATGCTAGAGGCTATCCGCACGATACTGATGACCAATTCAAATCGCTCATTTCGCGCGGCTTTTATTGCTTCTAATTTAGTTAAAATACGAGCTATAAACATTATTTTTTCCCAGCAAAAACTTCTCCATATGTTCTTTTACTAAACCAAAATTTAGCTTTTCTTTTCACGAAATAATAAAGAAAATGACAACTAAATCTGGAAAATGAGCAAAACCCCGCGTCACAATTACCCAAGTCAGCACTTCACGATGGAGTTTTTTTCACTGTGGTTGCAAACCAGAAAAGAAATAAACCGATTTTAGGAATGTGCCCAAATGGTAGTTCTCATTTAGCAAAGTTTTCTTTCTGTATTTGCTATTGTTACAGAATAAAGATATGTTGAATGTGGTATACGAATTCAAATTTTACCTAAATTAGGGAACAACACAAATTTTCATGGGTTCGTTTGAACGGCAGAAGTTTTGAATTATGTTTTTAAAAAGTAAATATAAAATGTGATTCTCAAATAATTTGCATTTCCGCAACTTATATTAACTTACCTTTAAAGCTTTTCCCACAAGGCGAATTTTTCCGAGGTATACGATGAAATGGGACTAAGAACATTCAGCTTCACGCAGATTTATCGCTTTTGAATCGTGCATTCACGATAGCGATAAGATGAATAGTGCATCGTGAATAGTGAATAGTGAATCTTGAATAGTGCATCGTGAATAGTGCATCGTGAATAGTGCATCGTGAATTCACGATGTATCGTGAATTCACGATGCACGTACGCTGTCTTTAGCTGTACGCTGAATAATGCATCGTGTTAAATAAATTACAAGAAAAGTAACAAAAATTGTAGTCTGTGTTTTCGCACTGACATTTCTGTCAACATTTGGTACCGTCAGCGATTATTCACGAAGGCCCATGCTGCCGGAATTCTTCAAGTTCAATGTTCAGCTGGAAAAGGGAAAATTGTAAGCTCAAAATTATCTGTTTCAGCGACATTGAACTTACCGTAAATCCCGGTGTATAAGCCGACTCTATCAGTCTATGTATAACTATAAGCCGACCTCTGTTTTCAAGGTCAAAATACTGGGTTTTATGTATTACCCTTTGTATAAACCGACCCACGTTTTGAACAAAAACTTGAACTGAAACACTTTTGTTGTTTTACCGTATTTTATGTCTTAAAAAAGCTCAACATTAAATTTTAAAATATCTCCATTTAAGAAAAGCAAGAAAGGGAATTTCCTGCCCCAGTTGAAGAAAAATTCATGCAAAAGCACGCGCAACGTAGAGGAGCGGGAAAAACGTTGAGTGGACCAATCAGCACTGACCATTCTCACGCCACACTGCCGCGAAATTGACAACTTCCAGATGCACTGAACCATGAAGTCTGCGGTGGAAATCACGAATTTTCCAGACTTGTGCACACATTGTGTTTTTAAAAAAGGCTAGGAAAATCCTTTGATCAAAATCATCTTTCGTAAACCAAAACGAATGCGATATAATGCAGCATTCAAACTGAAAGTTGTTGATCTTGCGAAAGGAGGGAATAATGCTTCTGCTGCGAGAGACTAGAGAGTTTTGTGTTAATGAAAAACAAGTGAAAGAGTGAAGGAAGGCTGAAGTCACGCTCAATGAAATGCCCAAAACAAAATGTGCAAGTCGCGGGAAAATATGCAAGTGGCCAGAACTTGAAGAATCAACAACAGAGTGGGTCAATCAGCTGCGATCGTCTGGGTTTATTGTTACAAGACAGATGGTTCAACTCCAGGCGCTGAAATGGTCCGAAAAGCACCGTGAGTTGATTGTGGATTTCAAATCGACGAGAAGTTGGTGTAAAGCCTAAAGGAATAAACAGATGCAGACTGGTGTGTTTTAGATTTTTATTGTTACATTTTAGTGTCATGTACATTTCATAAACTTTGCGCATAAACTGTGGACGTTGTCGGCATCTTGTCGCAGTTGAAATCATTTGTGCTATGTACAGTTGATTTATGCCATAAAAAGCAAAGTTTGCCTAATTTTTTTTTCTCAAAAGTTAGTATCCGTTGTATAAGCCGATCCCCCGTTTTTATGATCAAAATTAAGGGTCAAATTCTCAGCTTATACACCGGGATATGGATATATTTAATTTGAGCATTTTATTTCATTGTTCACCATGGCCACGTTACAGGCTTCTTTCGAGCGTCTTTTCATGCATCGCCTTGAACTGGCGGAGACCGAGGACATCATCGATCATGAA
>JANVCJ010071304.1:0-12493 GCA_026413505.1 Epizoanthus ramosus
ATTTTACTTAGAACGGGGTCGGAATTTCTTCGTTCGGCGGCACATCCCTACCCAAAATTGGAGTGAGTACCCCCCCCCCCCGGGGATGGACATACTATACACACAGTGGGAGGGGGGGGAGTTATACATATACAGTGTTTATGTTTGTGCACTTTTGTCAGCTAATGCATTGTTTTGTAGGTCAAGTAATTTTGGGGGAGCGTAAAATTTTCTGATATTCCCTCTTTCTTTGGGGGGGGGGGGTAAACTTTTGTTTCCAATAAATTATGGAAGAAAGGGGTTCAAAACATGTGTTGAAATGACTGAACAAGAGAAGGAACTGACAATGGAGAGAGGGGCAGAAGCAGTTATCTGACATATTTACCTTTTGGCAATACAAGAAACGTAATTTTGCCCCCATGACTTTTGATAATGCAAACTCATCCCCAGTTTTCAACCCATCCCCAACTCTTTGTTTGGCAGTCGTGCCAATGAAAACACTTTTAAGGAGGGTGGAAGTATTTTTTTCCCATGATTGGCCCTTTGCTACGTTCACTCTCTTGATCTGAGGGACATTTTCCAAGAAAGTCAGCTGGGGTACATTTTGTCATATTTTCCCATGAATGTTGTCCAAGGGCCAGGGTGAGAACAATTCACCATAATATCCCCTTAAACTTCCTGTATATAATATTCCTGGGTTGTGGGGATGGGGACTTTAATAATTACATTGACTGGTATATATATATATTAAAATATCCCCTTACAAATATGAAATTTGGAATGTTAATTCTCCTTTGATTGAACATCCTTGTGTGTCGCTCCTAGGAAACAGTAAATGATAATTAATGTATGAGCCATGACAAGCTAAAGAACTGGACATTCCCAGAGCCCAAAAGGCATGTTCTTTTGTGCCTGCAGCAAGAAGCAAAGGGCTCTGGCATAAAGCATAAGCCAGTCCACGATCTGCAGACTACCTTGTCTGTGGGCCTGCTAGTGGCAGTTTGTGCGTATATACTCCAACGACTAGTGCTTTATCCCAGGTTCTGACTTTCCTTGCTGTAGGCCTAAAAGAATGTGGGTGCTCAGGAACAAGATTGTTAAGCCAGACAATAAAATATTAATAAGAAAACATTAAAATCATTGTTATACAAGTTTGTAATTATTAGGCCCTAGCTGTTCTGCCCCTCCAAATGATAAGATGATTAAGGGTTAGTTAGATCAGTACCCACGAGGATCAATAGTAACTTAAGCATATATTATGTATTCTTCTGATGATCTGATTTGGATATTTCTGACATATATCCTGTTGCTGTGTCAGGAAGTGGGATACTTCAAGCCAAATCAGGATAATCCCTTACAGGGGGAGGGGGGGGGGGTACTTCCTTGTAATTGGCTAAGGCTATAGGTAATAGGGGATGTACATGCCACTGGGTGGGGTCGCATTTTCAAGACGTGTGACTATATTTGGGGTGCATTTTCAAGAGAGCGATAGTAGAGTTACTAGAATGGAGTTACATATTTAACATATCTGTCTGCACATCTGCTTTATTTGAAATGGAAAACATTGAAATGATCAGAAAGCATATGGTAAATTGTGTCATTAGTGGCAAAATGGTTGGACTCTGTCGATCTAGATAATAATGGGCACTCACGGCCGTGGCATTGTAGATAGATTTGTTATGCAGTACAGACCAGTGTAGCTACACTTGCAAACGTCATATTAAATTTAATTAGCCTGACCAACGAAGTGTTATTAAAACATTTTTCTTCATGACTATAGGAAGTGCTCAAGTTAAGACAAGACGGAAGAAAAAGTCAGTTTCTAGTGTCCAGACAAGACGAACATCACACATACAAGAAGGAAAGAGAGCAAGTATTCAGTCATCTGAAAGAGGTAAGAATTTTGAAGTTCAACTAATGCAATAAATTTGAAAATCTTTTGTCACTACAAAAATTGACACATGTTTCACGCTGTGAAGAAAATAAATAACATACAATGTACCAGTATACTTGTACTTAATTGTTGAATGGACATTAAAATGTACTAAAAATGATATTATATAGGTAAAAAGCAGTCAAATTGTTATCAAGCAGTGGTGAATTTCATCAATAATTCTAGACCATGACAAACCTAGGCATTTGGATGCAGTTTACCTGCTGCGGTTATTTTGTTGGAAGAGAGATGCACGATAACTGTGAAGCTATGATGCTATAGTGCTCAAAAATTACAGTCAAAAATTAATAGTACTGCAGACTTAACTAATTAATTTCCATTTGGTATTAACTTAGTTGCAGGGAGTCCCAGACTGAATAGTAACTCCAAATCGTCCAGGAGACAAAAGTCATCTGCATCTGGGGTATCATCCCTTCCACAGACACCTAAAGGTGACCAGGACACATTTTTCCGTGCGCCCACAGTAGAGCCAAGCTCTGGCAGTAGTTCAGAGAGTGAATGTGATTACCACATCCAGCAGGAATCAGACATGCTGCCCAGCATTGGTCCCCCAACAATCCTACAGTACATCAAGGAATCAGAGAACCCTCCACTGGGCAAGGGTGAGCAAGTGTTAGATGCCACCTCAAGCTCAGAAGGGCTGGAAACAAGTTTGTTTGGTGGACCGTGCATGTTCTGTACAGAGGAAATCCTACCATTTCCAACTGTGCAGGAGGTTGAGACACTACCACCTGAACAGGTAAATTGTCATGCTGAGTGAGGTGCACTTCATAGGCACTGCAGAGTGTATTTCAATTGGGAGGCTATAGCTAAACTATTTTATGTCAATTTTTGAGACAAAGAATTATTTGTCTTAATATGTATGGCAAAATTAATGGGAGGGGGCTAATTAGCCCCCTGATCCCCCTAGCTCTGTGGCCCCTACTTCGAGTCAGGCCCTGGCTGTTCAAAGGGTGGATAGCGCTATCCAGTGGATAAATCCTTAATATCCGGTGAATAAAATAGGCTAAATAGTTAACAGTGAATATCTGTTGGCTAAGGATTTATCTGCAGGACAGTGCTATCCACTCTTTGAACAGCCAAGGGATTTGTGTGAAAAGTGACATCACCTACAGAACTGAGGTGATAGCTGGTTTCTTGCCAAAGGGTTACATTCGACACAAATCATGAATATGTTGAAACAGTGTTCACAGCTCTCAAGTGAGTGTTAGACTTGCTCATTCAGATGTCATATCTCATGTGCCCACACCAACACATGTATAGATTAAGATATATATTTCTCACACATTTTGAGTTTACCAGTATATTCCAAAATAATTGTATTTCTCATGCATTCTGTGTTGTTGGTCCAACAAAATGAGATAAATGCCCATAAATGGGTCTCTATAAGTTCAACCTGTTCCCAGAATGTGTCACAACTAGTTAATTTTAATGTCTGTAGATTTACAAACTTTTCCAGGGATTAACATGACCTTGACTCCCCTAGGAAAATCTCACTCTGAGAAAAAGTAAGTGAGCTTGAGAGTTCTCCAACAACAAGCTTAAACGATTAGTAATATATACTTTCAAATTAATGACTTCGACTTTAATTTGTTCTGTGTATATTTTTCCAACAATGATAATTTTTGTCTGTCTAATAACAATACTTCCAAAAGTCCCGTCTTAACATATGCCAATGATAATAACACAGTAAAATGGTCACAGTTCAAGCAAATTCTGTTAAATTGGTAAGTAAGTTAGTATTTCAGTGTTTTAACATTTAAAAATGTCTGTTGATTACCTTTGCCTTAGTTGTACTGTTGCCGTAAGTATGAACGGTTTGTGAGGGCAGAACTAACCCATCGGGGAAATGATGCTGCATTTGTGAGGGATGAGATGATTGACATCAAGCCCCACCCACCATACGGTACAAAGGCCGCCAGGAAAGCTGCCAAGGAAAGAGCAGCAGAAAGAGCAAGGGAAAGGGAGATGGAGAGACAGAAAGCAGCTGGCGTTAACCCAACTAACTTTTATGCATGTAAGTTTGTGCTGCTGCATATAGTAACAACATATACATTGTATATATACTAGATTACATATTGAAATTTTCAAAAAAGTGGAAGGCAAAGAATGTGCTCTGGTGTCTTTAGGCAAGGAAATTACAAAGAAGTTTGACCAAACACTGAAGACTCGGTCATTATTTGATTGCCAATTTAATACCATGGAGGAAAACATTAATTACCATAATTATGTTTTGACTGTATAAAGAATGCATGATCAGCACATTTGGAAACATTCTTCAAAGGTTTTTAAATATATATATTGAAAGTTCACAAATAATTGGAAATTAAGTGTTATCAATGATCTGTGGACAACTTTGAAAAATCTTTTAAAAAAATTTTGGAACTTGTCAGAAAATTCAGAAATGTTTGGAAACTGTTCAGAAAATATATATTGAAAATCTTATTGGCAATTATTTTGTATTAAAATTTAGGAAGAATTTATCATCAATAATTGTTTAGAAATGTTTGGAACATTCTTGCTAACATTTTCTGAAAAGTGCTGATTAACTTAGCAACAGTGTAATTTTTTTATGTGAAATTTCAAATTATAACATGAAAATTTTAAAGTGAAATTTAATATGAGACGTCACTCATGGTAAATATTACATGTATAATAATATATATTTGAAATTATTTCATAATAATAATGACATGATCATGATCACTTTACGTCAGTCAACAACTGAATTAATTAACTAATATATATTTCCCTGGGACATGCACTCACAGTAGTTAATAATTCCACTCTCCGTCTCTACAGACGATTCATGTGGATATAGTGCAGAGTGCTGGTGCGATTATTAATTTTCCAATTTGTTCAAACATCTAACTTAATCCAATCAACTGTAGTGACACGTCAGATGAAGACCATTAATTACTCATTGGCTTCTACAAAGTGCATGGATGAAGGCTGGACCGTGCGACCAACAACACCCTCAAAAATGGGTGATCAAGAGATGAAGGATCCTTTTGTCATTGAAATTAACCCACAGCAGCTGGTATGTTATGTTTGTATGTATGTACATGTACAAGTATATTAGTATATTTACAGTGCGACTACAGAAACTGGGGTCACTCACAGAAGAGTAGCCAATCACAATATGAGTTTGCGGTTTTGACTCCAGACTAACCATGGCAACTGCTTATTCTCATTGGATAGTTTTACAGTTTGTTTGTTTCAGTTGGCTAAATCAAAGTGACCCCAGTTTCTGTAGTCACACTGTAACAGTTCTGATCATACCTCGACACTGTACCTTCATCACAAAGAGCATTAAATTTAATAAATAATATGGGTGAAGACAGCAGTAAAGTCAAAGTGCTATCATGTTCTACAACCCCAATCATACACAGTGTTGTTGAAGTCACCTTATATTAATTGTTAAATGTAACCCTTGTCAGACTTGCAACATTTGCCCTTTTCCATATGACATACCGTAAAATCCCACGTTAAAGGCCTGGGCTTAATATATAACTTCATACGGGGTTTGGGGTGGGCTTAGCTTATAAACGGAGGGGCTTATATCCGGGTGGGCTTATATAAGCAGTATAAAAAAACTTTTCAGAATGAGCAGAGACTATGTATCTGAGAAATGAAATTTAAAGCTAGCATACCATTACATTTAGAGGCATTAGCTTCAAACTATGTTTTGTTTCTATTGAATGGTACCATTACAATTATTTTCCACAGCCACTTGCATTACTCCTTTTGATTTGAAATTGTGATGTTTACAAAGAAATAAGGAACACATCACTCATTCATTAGATGGGCCATATATGGGGGGGGGCTTATATCCGGAATATTATTTTTGTTAGTAGACAGATGGGCTTATAACCAGGAAGGGTTATAACCGGTGTGGCTTTAACTTGGGATTTTACAGTATATAAAGCAAGAAAACTTATAATTTAAGGGACATTCTAATATGGGCAATAACTATAGATATAGCTAGCTAGACATTATTGGCATTAAATTGGTTTGATACTCTGTCTAAGTACATGTCTGGATGTGCTACTACTTGTATAATTATATTATATATTATGTAGTTTCCATTTTAATCGTTGCCATTCAATATATTAACTTTCATTGCTATGTATATAAACAAAGGAACTAAAATAATGTCCACCAAGTGCATATATGATTATCCATGTATGTTTGTAGATTACAAACACACTGAAATAAACTCTTTGACTGTACAGTAATGTGATCTGTACATACATGTATGTCAGTGGCAACACATAACTGCGTACCAGATAGTAGTTCATTTGGTTCTAATGTACCACTTCATGTTTTGTTTTTCTTTTTCAGAGACGTCAAACATTTCTTGAACAATTTTATGATGATGGAAAGCGGTTCTTGTTATTTCTTCCAGATGGAAGTGGATGTTGTTAGTATCCTTTTGTAAATCCATCACAGGGTGACCACTGCAATTAAACCTGTGTTTATCACTCACAGGGTGACCACTGCAATAACCTGTGTTTATCACTCACAGGGTGACCACTGCAATAACCTGTGCTTATCACTCACAGGGTGACCACTGCAATAACCTGTGCTTGTCACTCACAGGGTGACCACTGTAATAACCTGTTTATCACTCACAGGGTGACCACTGCAATAACCTGTGCTTATCACTCACAGGGTGACCACTGTAATAACCTGTATTTATCACTCATAGGGTGACCACTAAAATAACCTGTGTTTATCACTCACAATGTGACCACTGTAATAACCTGTGTTTATCACTCACAGGGTGACCACTTCAACCTGTCAAATCTATCAAAGTGTAACCATGCATATCAATCTGTCATGACCCATCATAGAGAAACCACCTCAACCTATGACTTACAACTACAGGGTGATGGCCATGTCAACTTGTCATCATCTATATGATTGGGTGACCACATCATCCACCACAGGGTGACCACATAAACCTATTTTCAATTCAATTATTTATTAATAATTAACAGGAAATTACAGCAATAGCTCCCACCTGCAAATAGCTATAATTATAATCTAACACAGGGTGACCACATTAATTTATCATCTATCACACAATGACAACACCAATTAAGAGTGACAGTGACCACATCACATGGTGGTCAACTGCATCGTCCTCAGTCATGTATCATGGGGTGTCAACTTGTTACCAACACAACATACAGCAAGCTGTTTATTTGTCATGGCAGTTTTGACTACAAATATAGTTGGCATATATACCCACAATACAGTTAGTATCAATAAAGTCTGGAGTCTACCAGGGTTCCCACGGTTATGAAAAGTCATGGAATTTGAAAATGCATTTTCCACGCCTGGAAAAGTCATGAAATTTGGGGAAAATGGCCAAGGTCATGGAATTTTATATTTTCTGGGCCTTTACCTCTGCTGAATACATTTTTTTAAAACCTTGCAATTTTGAGCAAAAGTGTGTTGAGAAAACGGAAATGACACATGTGCGTTGCACACATTTTTTGGTCATGGAAAATGGAATGAGGTCATGGAAAAGTCATTAAATTTCATTCCTAATTTTGAGTGGGAACCCTGTCTACAAACTTGAAGTCTGAAACTATCATCTTGGTGGCTGTGGTTTCAGGTGTACATGTAGCCACTCTGTATACTGTTTTCACTAAAACTGTTTGAGCTGTTTGTAGGGTATCACTGGATCAGTGCCAAATGTTCTGCAAGGTTAAAATAAAATTAGTATGGTATAAAGCCAAACTTGCTTTACTCAAGATTCCCCTTAACTGAATGACACTTTTAGCTACCCCAGTGGCAATGTTGCTGTTATCATTTCATTGACAGAGCATGGAAAATTTACGTATCTTGTTTATGAGGTGAGTTTTGCAAGACATGCAAGGAAGGCATGTCAACGAGCATCTGTGACTTAATTAGTAAATGATGCTCTAATTATTATATTTTGTTCACCTCTAGGACAATCATGAGTTTAATAGGATGCACTCTGGCATGCTGGCCGTGTTTGAACCTACAGGTTATGGGACATGTTACTTCAAAGATGGCACCGTCAGGTAAGGTTATTATTACCACTGCAGGGCTTCAGTGTGATTATTATTATTATTACTGAGTACATGCAGCAAACAGTAAATACTGCTTTTGACATGTGTCAGTAATGTTTTCACAGTATTAGCAAAGTATATGTAAGTTATTTTAACTAATTTATTATAACATATTACCTTAGTTAGTTTCCAAAATATTTGTGCCTAAAGCATGATGAACTATAAATAGTGTTCTTATTGTTCTACAATAAGTATATGATCTTGGGGGTCTTCATGTACCAGCTTGCACAATCCTGGGGGGTCTACATTCATTGTATGGTGTTTACCAGCTCACATAATCCTGGGGGGTCAACATTCATGGTATGGTATTTACCAGCTTGCACAATCCTGGGGGGTCAACATTCATGGTATGGTGTTTAGTCTCATGCACTTCTGGTCTAAATACAATATATGGGAAAGTATCCTTCTCTTTTCTCACTCCTTGCCCCTTTTCTTTCTCTTTTATTCACACCCTCTGCACTGATGACACAAATATTCAAGCTTGCTCATATTCACTGCACTCCTAATATCAGTGTGTTTACCTAAACAGAATGGCACTCAATCCATTTGGTGGTGTTCTTCTGGACAACCAAGGTGCTAGAAGGAAAAAATGGCTCTGGAACAACCAGAAAACACATGTACATGCCCCACCCTTCCAGCCTATCACCTTCTCTATGACTCGCCATTTGTCCATACGCTGTTTAGCTCAGGTACCATTATCTCATGTTTTGTTCACTTCTTGTGTGTGTGTGGTTAGATATCTATGTCAGATCCAACATGCCATGCAGTTATAAGCCCAACTCACCTTGCAACATAGAAGACCCTCTGATATTAAGACTCCTGCTGATAATAAACCCACTCTGATTAACAATCCTACTTCACAAGTAAGCCCCCTCTGAAAGTATAATGGACTTATATTCTGAATTTTGCAGTTCTGTACCTTATAAATTTAATATTTGAAACATTACATAAAAGTTCAGTAAGAGGTGTTAAGGATAACCAATCAGTGGGATTCAGCTTAATTGTTACATCAGGGATTGTTCACATGAGGCAGTGAAACTAGATGATAGATCTTGTTCCATCTATCTCTTATTAGCAGGAACTTCGAAATGTTGTGTAAAATCTCTTTTATAATCATGTCATATTTTAGCTCAAAATAATTAATATTAGGTGCTAATAATTATCTTAAAGTTAGTATTTTTGCAAGTATTCTTTCATAAGCAGATTTAGTGACTATTAAATTTAACAAGTTCTCTAGTTTAAGAGAAAGAAAAAGTATTGAAAAATGTGAGACTATAATAAAAATCAAACTGTTGTCTTTCAACAGAACAAAATAGTTCTAACTTTCAATCATCATCGCTACACTGCACGCTTCAATGTTGGCGCCAAACTCAAGGTTTGTATTGCTGGTTCCTCAGTTTATACTATAATATAATATTATTTATATTTACTGGTTACTTTATGGGCCAGGCTAGTCATAGGTTAGGAAATCTACTTAATAGCAAGGTATTCTGATCAGAAATGACAAAGAAAAGTGCATTAGAATGTTCTATATTTTATGGGATGTAATACTGCAAAATGCTGGTTACAAGTTCATAAGTGTTTTGTAGATTACAACTACCCTACTTCACAGAATAGACAGTAAAGAAACCCACCAAGAATGGAATGCTCTGAACCATCACATAAACAAGAAAACTTGTATAAGCTCAAAAGTGCTTGGGAGAGGGCATAATGTCTGCAAATGTTACCAAACTGATTGGCGAGACTAATAAAGTAGAATGTATCTCTGGGGTACTCCCTTCCTGAATTGACTGGATGCAACTCGATCATTGAGGAAATAAACTAGTCTGCATGCATAACTGATTTGTAATCTCAAGGAAAGATCCATATAAATCCCAAGTTGCTATTTCACAATCAGTGCATTAAAATAGTTTGTGAAATGTTACTTTTGGTTGCCCCTGTTGATGACAATGTGTTAAAGGAAAATCTATTTCATGACATGTTTGGAAATTTGAGAATCAGTATCAAAGGCTCCATATATCAAACATCATAAGGAGTGTTCTTGTCACTGGTGCAAGGTCATCTATGGTTACCCTTTATACAACTTGAAAAAGGGCTTTTGACTTGTACATAGCTTGGGTCTTTCTCTCTCTATAAATTTACATACATATAGAACGTATTATCACTTTGGAATTCAGAGACCATTGGTAATGTCACTTGACTTCAGTGTGGTTCTCTCTCCCCAGGCTGTTGTCAAAGTCAACCCACCCATTGTTCGTGACCAATACGAGACTCATTTAGCAGAGATGAAGCAATTTGTGAAGTAAGTCTTATTGGTACTTTGGTCTTCCCATACCAGCTGATAGACATATTTTAGTGATCCACTGTGTTAATTGGAGGCAAATTATGAAGATTCGTTATTCAGCTTCTACTAACAGCCCATCAGCTGCCTCCAGTTTGAACTTTTAAAAAAGTAATCTTGACACATTGGGTGTTTCAATGACCAAGTGGTCAACATGCTCCATACGATGCAACTGAATTTTCAGAATAATCATGGGCTTAATGCTAATCACAACATTTCTCTTACCTTTGATTGTGGATAAGGAGAGGATATCCAACTTACTATAACAGGAGAAGCTGTTGCTATTGCTTCCGTGTCCTCTAGCTATGTTAATTAATAGCATGTGATGTTGTACACTGACAGTCGGATATACAATTTGATTTCAGTCATTTTTGTTGATAGTAACCCCAATTCGTGTGAATTAGCTGATTGAAATATTACTTATTTACAGACCTTTTAGTTTTAAATTTAGTTAGTAATTTATTATCCAGTATTTACTGAAAAATAACATACGTAAATCTACCCGCAGTATCCTGATTGACCGATCACAGACTACCATGCGCTTTCCACATCATCCTTGCCCGGAGAAGCTTCCACTGCCTCTACGCCTTCAAAAGTCCAAGGCGTCAAGCAAGAAACGTGCACGCAACCTTTTGCCTTTGAGCCGGCCAGATACCACTACAGTTGTTGTTAATTAATACGCACTACGCTGTCTAGTACAATATGTACATGGCTTGTGTATATATCATGGGGTGTTGCTGGCAACATTACCTGCTGGCAAACAGTCAACTGTATTTTGAATTCTTAAAAGAGCGGTGCACTTGCAGTGACTGCCATACTTGTAGCATCGTGAACATATTGGACCGTTCATCGACGAGATGTCACATCGCTTATGTAGGAAACCTATTGTTATATTTTTGTTCTAAAGCTGCTGTGGTGTTTTTCTGTTATTCAGTAACGTAAACTAAAGATTTATCTACAAGAACGTTTTTAACAAATTGAAATAACTAACAATTGAGAGTTAGTTTGTTCTATTTCTAATACCAACGACAGCAACCAAGAGATGCATATCGGCATTATTTCTGAAATATTACTCTTAGTTTAGCCGAATCATTTAGTCTCTGAGAACACTAAAGACTAGACCATGTAAACAGGACATTCTGGGATGTGATTGAGTATGTGAAGAATTATATTATTTTCTGTTAGATAGGAAACAAGACAGTAGTAAAAAAAACTTGCAACTGAATAGATAACATTCCATTGTCACCCAGGGCACCTGTTCATGTCAACGGACATCATAATTTCTATAATAAGAGTATGGTAGTGCAGAGAGGGAAGTACAAGCAAAGCCTGTAACTACAAACAATGCTGGACAGTTAGTTATTAACAAAATAAGTAACTTGTTAATATTTGTAAATAGGTGTACAGATCAAACTATACATGTTTTTATTGGCTAGTTAGCTTTCTATTTTGGTGCTAAGAAGATTAAATGCAAGGACGTTTTGACACACAAAGTAAGTTATTTAAAGGTCACAATTCTTTCATGAAAAGAAATAAAATGACTTGACACTGCAGACGTTGTGTGGCGTGATCGCTGTCTATCCTCGTATTTGTTCCCCTTCTCACTCAGTACTTGATTATGTCGGTTGCTACAAGATTATCACAGATGATACAACAACATTCTTTATTTGAATAATAACGTATAGAGTAAAGCAGGGGAGGAAACTGACTTACCGCAAGTCACTGCGCAAATCAGAAAACAGAAAGCTTTGATGGGACTCTAGATTATAAGGAAAAGAAATGTGAGACAATCTGCGAGTAGCCTGCCCGCAGACGCTTATTTTTCTTTGCAGCGAGAAGAAAAGAGAGATCTCGCTGAGAAACTGAACTGAATAAGCGTGTGTGATCAGGCATGTCTGAGAGGCAAACAGTCTCTGAATAAGCGTGTGTGGTCAGGCTAGTCCGAGAGGTAAACAGTCACTGAATAAGCGTGTGTGATCAGGCTATTCTGAGAAGCAAACAGTCACTGAATAAGCGTGTGTGATCAGGCTATTCTGAGAGGTAAACAGTCACTGAATAAGCGTGTGTGATCAGGCTATTCTGAGAAGCAAACAGTCACTGAATAAGCGTGTG
>JANVCJ010071315.1:0-12492 GCA_026413505.1 Epizoanthus ramosus
CAATGTCAAGTCACAGACCTCAGACATGTTATCTCGTCCCCAGAATCATTGGTGTCAAAACTGTGACCAATGTCAAGTCACAGACCTCAGACATGTTATCTCGTCCCCAGAATCATTGGTGTCAAAACTGTGACCAATGTCAAGGCACAGACCTCAGACATGTTATCTCGTCACCAGAATCATTGGTGTCAAAACTGTGACCAATGTCAAGTCACAGACCTCAGACATGTTATCTCGTCCCAAGAATCATTGGTGTCAAAACTGTGTCCAATGTCAAGTCACAGACCTCAGACATGTTATCTCGTCACCAGAATCTGGAGACGAGATCACTCAGGCGGCATGTACATTTTGCGGTTGGAGTAACCGTTGGCAAAGTACGGCTCGGTTTGAAACAATGCTTGATTGACTTTATTTTCTCATTTTGTACTAAGGGAGTGTTCATTACTTACAAGGCGGGGAAAGAGTAGGGCCTCAGATCTTTTGAGGGGTGTATTAGGGGGATTTAACATTTTATTGAGGTGGGAAGGAGGGGAGGCTTGGTAAAAGAATGATTTCCTCGAGAGGGGGGGGGGGGTAAAAAAATGGAACTTGATTTAATTTCTTCTCCAACCACCCCCTCCCCCTCCCTCTAGGATAAATAATGAACACTCACTAAAATAGTAAATAGTTTGGGACACTTATAGCAATTAATCCGCTCTTCTAAAAACCGCTGGCACGACTCTGAGCTTTCTATATATAGATTCTACATCTAATCCTCTGCTGGAAAGACGGTATCCTTCGAAGCAAACATACCCCTGTCCTATATATATACCCCTGTCCCATATATATATACCCCTGTCCCATATATAAACGGTAAACAAAATTAGAATATTCTAGGATATGGATGGTCATCCTCCTGTCGTAGCGTTATGTAGTTATATACTTAAGGCACTCCGTGCTACCTTTGGAATTTTTAATTTTACTTTATAATATGCTTGACTAGTTTTGCAAAACTGACATGCAATAGCTAGCTTTGTTTTGGTATATACTGTAGAACAAAGAAGGACAATAAGTAGTTTATATTATTCAATATAACTATGACTAGACAATGTAAGTACGCTTTTAAATCCCTCGAGCATTAAAGCACAACAATACGACAGTAAGAGCACCAAAGCATCTGTATATTTTAAAATTGCTTTGAAAACCCTTTGTTGTCATCGCTACGTGCATTAAATTGTAAACTCGCTCAAGAATCAGGCCTTATTGACACGATCGAAGATTACACAACATTGGCAAACTAGCAGCTTCACGGCGTTTGTATCTGGAATTTGGGATGCAGGAGCAAGACTAGTTGACTGCAGTGTCAAGTTTGGGAGCTAAGGGTTTTCGAAGTGCGTCATAGACCCTGCGCGAGTTTAAATTGAACAATGTGTTGACGAAACTAAGATATAACAGTGGAAGAAAACAAGACAAGCGACAAGAAAAAGTTACTGAAGAAGTATAGAGTCTACACAAGGCAGTCTTGGCATTGGGTATCGTTATCTGAAACATTTACAGGACGTAAACGAAAGTGTTTAGGGAGTTTATACTATTCATATACTTCAACATTTTTGCAAGTGTTGGTAAATATAGGGAGAAGAGACTCCTCGAATTTAATGCTGCGTAACTGAGTGAAAGAGTTCAAAAACAAACAGCTTTATCGTCTGGTTCGATACCTGAACACGAAGCACTATGTGGGAATGTCAAAGCCACTGGTAAATCACTTATTGTGGGAAATGATGCATGTACCATAAACTACAATAATAACCGAATAGGGCTCGCAAAGAGATTATCTGTTATTAGCCGTATGGGTTCCTTGGTTTCTCATCGTCACAATAAAACAACGCCATGCACTGCCGAACACGATCAGCAACAGTTCACCAGTGAAACTCTGCTACCGTTAAACGAAAACATTCTAGTGCGAGTGGTACCAAAATTCTATGTTTCAGAAGGTGGTGCAAGGGAGAAAACGTATTCTTTGATTATCAACTTACGAAATAATTTACAAAACGGCTCCATCGAAGATATTTCCGGTGATGTTGAATTCCAACAACAAACAATTTTGATGAAAAGACGATCAGCTTTTTTTATGGCGAAAACGTTCGGCTGTTCGAGAGGAATAAAGACAAGAACAGTAAGAGGATCAGACGTTAAAGTTTCGATCTGTAAAGGATCATCAATCCGTATTTGGGGCAAGTTTCAAGAGACGCTAGATTGTCTGGGCCAAAGTTCTCGCTTCGATCTCTTGCTTAAACGTACACTACAAGAGGATGGGAAGAACAAGCCATGGCTGACTGGCGTACTCACCACTACGGCGAATAATGCAAGGCATGGCCGCTACTGGAAGGCAGTTACAAGGGATTGTGCGGTCGCGAGAGATTCTCAGAACGGCCAGCTTCCAGAAAACCTTCCTTCAATAGTGGTTACTCGCCCATCCAGTCCTCGATAAGTTTCAATTTTAATAATGCGAAACATGCACAGAGCATGGATGGATTTGAATGACGATGTTTAAGAGCAAGTGCGTTGTCTTCTTTCTACTGAGGAAATTCAAACTATGGCTGAAATGTTTGGCATTCGTAGAAACCCTGGACCACTCCATTGGTCGAGGGAAGACGGGGGAAACCGGTAAAGTGAGAGAAAATGTGTTCTTCCTTTAGCTCCCTTTCCCCTCTTTTGATTTCCTCCTCGACGGTTTGTTCCTGAGCGACCGTGGATGCAGTTTTTGATAACACTGATCTAAACAAGGTTGTCAGACTTGGTTGATTTAAGTTGTGCATGAAATTTTTGTTAAGGCTCTGGTACAATAACTATACCAGCGAGGGGAGGGTGGGGATTGTAACATCGGAGAGAATCATGTAAACCTATTTGTTTTAGTAACTTTTGTGGTGATGGATATGACCTTTCTCTAATATCCTCATTTTAAAACTCTTGCACAGTGCCTAAAGATAAAAACTCCTGATTGATAAAAGGTGAATCATGAATTTAGCAGAAGCAAACATGTGATGCTTGGAGTTAAAACAGCGTCACTATTTGTATCGAAAAAAGGTTGAGCTGCATTTAGCTCCCAAACCTGTCGCGTCGTCAGCCGGTTCTGCCAGTGTTGATAATAAATATAAATCCATTTTAACTTAAGAGTGGAATAATTAAAGCATACTTAATACATATAAATAGTTGATTATTCGTGATGCTAATTTCCGTCTCTCGTTCAAGTCATAATAAACTTGTAGCGTCAGCTCCCGGGGGAGGCATGCCGAAAATAGTACCATTTTAATTCCAAATATGGGTAAAATCAGCGAAAATTGGTATTTTAGTATATTTTAGTCACCCTTTAAAAAGGGTGACTAAAAATAACTGAAAGGGATAGCAACTAAATCTAAGTATATAAAAAGGTTGCGAATCTCTCCACAAAGAACAGTTGGCGCAACAGTTTACGGACAATCATGCAGTTGACGCGGGCTTCAATTTTAGTTTTTTAAAATCCCACTAAGTCAATTATCTGTCTCTTGGATAATTTAAACATGATCTAAAGCTCTCATCACTGATCACTGGTTGGCTCCATTTGGAGTCGTTTTGGTGTCCATTGATGAAAATAAAACACACACTGTTTTGCTTTTGTTCCCTCAACCATTACTGTAAGTTAAATTTAAGTAATTATACTTCCCAATATGACGTCAAATGACGACACAAGTACGGCATATTCTACTTGTATAGCCGATATCTGTTTTTTTTTCAGTAGATTTAAAAAATTATCTTAATTGGTTCAGATATTATAGACAAGTTGAAATGTGATGGTTAACAAAAACTATGATATTTTAAAAGAAGATGAAAAAACTCGAAAAAAGAAACTCAAGTATACAGGAACAAATGATCAGATTTGGCCGGAACCGTCACTCAATTCATGGTTGCAATAAAACAGGTTAAATAAAATAAGGAAAAGAGGATAGACCATCTAAAATGTTGGCACATAAAATGTGTCACAATCAATTTTGGAAAGATTCATTCATTCATGTCCAGAACTGGCCTAAGATGTCCGACTTTTTCTGTCCCTCCTTTTGTCCTTAGTAAACCGATTACTTCATTTTCCTTTTTTTTGTCCAATGTCTGTCATGTCACCCTTGGTTTCCCTGACTAGATATTCGCTTCTTTCCTTTTTGTCCTGACATCTAACAAAGAGGAAAGGACAGGAAAAGTACGGAATGTCCGACTATCCCTTTTAGCTTTTTTCCCCCTGAATCTAATTTCCTTCGTTTTCGTCCTGACTTCTAGCAATGAAAGGATAGGAGATGAAAAGTACGGAAGTAAAAGTAAAGTAACCCTATTCAGTTAACGTCGGTAGTTCCGTCAGCTCTGAAGGCTGGTATCAATGGAAGCCAATACGGTACCTACAATAGTAGATTTCTACTAAGTAACAAATGTATAGCTATACACTAACATACGCTAGCCATGTAAGCAAAGGAAACGAATCGTTCTCATATTTTTCATCGAAAATTACTTCGAAATGCTTGGAAAACCAAATCAAGCGACAACTCATGTCCCATACAGATAGAGACTAACTAAACACAGCAAATTTAATGAATCGTTTTTTCTACTGACTTCCAGTCAATATTTTATTCTCATTTCAAGCTACATTATGCTTCATCCCTTCATTCATTTCATTTTACGACGACCATTAAGGTTTTACAAAATTATGCTAACAGTCTGTCATTAACAGATATTTAATAAAAGCAAGGAAAAATGTAATAAAATTGGAGAGTACTACAGTGTACTTTCCAAGAAATTATTGACACACTAAATCACTTCATTGGTTAACTAAAATCATTACAAAAATATCTCCAATTAAAAATCACTTTATCATAACAACAAAATTTAGCCCATGCTATTTCAATTAAGAAACAATTTGATTAAACGTTCTTTATTCGAATCACTGTCGTATACATTTCCTAATCATCGTAGATCCTTTTCGTACTTCTACGACTTCATCCTCTCATGGGACGGATGCTGCTGTTGTAGATGACGGATCCACAGCATCGGGTGTATCCACGGTATATCTTGAGGTACAGGTTACCACGGCAGCAGATGTGAGAGCGAGGGTTGTATAGACGGCGTCCACATCTGTAGAATCGGGGGCAGGAATGACGTCTTGATACAATGCGATAATGACGGCCATAGCGACAACATTTGTACCTGAGGGTGTAGTAGGAACGGTAACCACAGCATCCGGTATGTCTGCCGTACCTGCGGTTCACGCGGCCTCTGCAGCAGATTTGTGTACGGGGATTGTATAGATAGCGTCCACATCTATACAATCGTGGGCACGGACGACTTTTTAGTACAATGCGATAATAGCGACCATAGCGACAACATTTGTACCTGAGGGTGTAGTAGGAGCGATAACCACAACATCCGGTATGTCTGCCGTACCTCCGGTTGACGCGGCCTCTGCAGCAGACCTGTGTACGGGGGTTGTATAGACGGCGTCCACATCTGTAGAATCGGGGGCAGGAATGACGTCTTGGTACAATGCGATAATAACGGCCATAGCGACAACATTTGTACCTGAGGGTGTAGTAGGAGCGGTAACCACAGCACCCGGTATGTCTGCCGTACCTTCGGTTCACTCGCCCTCTGCAGCAGACCTGTGTACGGGGGTTGTATAGACGGCGTCCGCATCTGGACAATCTTCTTTTTGCCCTGAATACTGACGCTGTAACCACAGAGAAGAGTCTTATTTTAAAATCAATTAACCAACATTCACAGACATACAAACACAGGCATCCACTCCCGCTGCTACACACCGAAACCTCCTATATTCGTCATTATAAGTTTGTTTTTTCAGAAATATGTGCAATGCCTACAGTAGACATAAACATGTCGATACTGATAAGGTAAAAAGGAAGGCTTTGGCTTTTCTAACGAAATGAGAGGATATAGCTTAGCACACTCGTCCACCTTCACTAACACATGCAAACACAGTTTCCATTACATGGCAGTCGATCTATCAGTTCTAGAATTGTTGAAAATGTTAAATGTAATTATCATCCAATTTACTTATCATTTTTATTGGTTTCCGCCAGCAGGGTGATACACTTATACTATATACATTTAGGTATAAGAAACAGTTACACTAAATCACACATTGGACCAGCACTCGACGATTCCTTTGACAGAAGTATAGCTACACTATATCAATAAGTAAATTTCCAGGAATCTAATACGTATAGGAAACCCCACCGTTCGAGAAGAATTAATGTATACTACCACGAGTATTTGATGAAAGTGTCAGTAGCACGAGTGCAAAGCACTTGTGGTATTTGACACTTTCATTAAATTGGTGTGGTATTTTTCGTTAAGTCTTCGAGGAAAACGATGTTTTTTCTAAACCTACAAGAAATACAATTCGTTTGGTGATCGTAAGAGCAAAGTTCCCGAATGACAGTGACAATTAGTGTTTAAATAGCTCATGTGATATTAAGAATTAATTACACTATAAACAACCAATCAGAAGCCTGTATTTTTTGTGGATTTCCTATTACTGTAGTAATTGTAGCCCGTAGTTTGTTGCTGTGTGGGGTCGCTTTTGAAATCAATCCCAACACTCTTTCTAATACAAATTTTCTAGATTCAGAAAAATTTTGAGACATCAGTTTTTCCACCATGTCTTTTCAAATCTTTTTCGATTGACTTGGATGACGTCTTGGCTGATTTCATTAGAAATAATGAACTAAATACAGAAAAGCAGAAAACCCTCATTAATTGAACCGAAAATATCTGGCTGGTATTGTTGTACGAAACAAACAGGCACGATAAATTTGACTTGGGTAAGCATTAAGAAGCATTTTTATACTTGGACTCGATGCGGGTTAACTGGTATACAGTTTTACTTGCAACTACATCATATCTACCAAAATGCGAATACGCCCTTTTGGAGTGGTGTATAAGTATGTTAGATACCAAGTAAGGGAAATTATTTAGCAAAATTGTCTGCGGAAAGACTTGTCTATAAACAAGGAATGTACCCTTTCTCCGAAGATCTCACTAAACCTTCGAGGAAGGTTAACTTTTGGTGCTTTTAACTTTAACTTTAACTTTAACCCACAAGTTACAGAAAATACAAAAAGGCTTCAACAACTTTATTACACACTTACCATCTTCACTCGCCTCAGAGATCTCTTTGCTGTCATCCGATTCCTCGTTCTCCACTATTGACGAAGTTGAAGAATTCTCGTCTTCAGATATTTCCTCAGTTTTGTCATCATCGGGAATGGTGTCCTCGGTAATGCCGGTGTCTTCCGATTTGTCCTCGGATTTTTCCTCGGGAATAGTGTCCTCGGATTTGTCCTCGGTAATGCCGGTGTCTTCCGATTCGTCCTCGGGAATAGTGTCCTCGACTTTGTCCTCGGTAATGCCGGTGTCTTCCGATTTGTCCTCGGAGTTTTCCTCAGGAATAGTGTCATCGCTTTTGTCATCAGGATTACTATCATCGGATATTTCCTCCGGGACAACTTCCTCGGCTTCATCTCCAGGATTATCATTTGCGGATTCTTCCTGGTCGTCGGATTCAACTGATCTCTCTTCGGGGTTATTGTCGTCGGCATTTTCGTCATTGACATCACCTATAGCAAAATATAGAATGTTTAGAATGTGCAATAAGAATGCTTATAGAAATCGTATTCACAAATATGTTGTAGACCATTTTCAGTAGCATTACCACAATGCTTTGCATTTTGAATATGAAATCCAAAATGAGGATGCATTATGGGTAATGCACAAATGGAGAATACATAACGTATGATTTTATAGTTATTGTTTGAAATTTTCACTTTTTTCTTCATCACACTATCTTCATTGATCAACTACTAAACCAATGTTTTCGTTTTTGAAATTGCCAGGAACCCCTGAAACTTTTAATTCGCCGGAATACAAATAATGTTTTTAAATCCCCAGCAGTGTACGTTTGCAGTTTTTGAGTGACGCTGATTGCTAGATTTGTGGATTGACCAAGAAGTACGAGAACAGAATTTCACGGGAAATACTGAAGGTGCATTTTCCTTCTAATTTAGATGGTGTTTTGGGCGAAATATAATATGACACTTTATCAAATCGTATTTCTATGCACAAGTGTTGATACTTTATGAATTCGTATTTCTATGCACAGCGGTAATCTTGAACTAATGATTTTGTGCGAGTTGGTACAGTACATAGAACATTTCTTGACCCAAATGTGATGTTGCCGTTATCGATTTGAATAAATGTTTAAATGTAGACATTATGTATCCTCTCAGTCTCTGTTTTCTAAAATGTTTGATATCTGTTCTACGAGCTAAACCTAAAGCTGATGAAATCTAATAGATTTTTTTACCCGCATCACCCGTCCAGGAAGCTCAAATTTGATAAATTTAATATCCACAGTAAAATGGAATAAATGTGTACCTTTTACGTTTTCCCCTTATCAAAGTTTTGGAGTTAATCTCTTCTCATTCTTGGTTTAACATTACTGAAATACTCAACTACTCAACTCAACTATTCAACTCAAATCTAATAGATTTTGTTTTTACCCTAGACAATTATGCAAGATTTGATATATTTGATAAAATTTGATAAATTTAATATCCACAGTAAAATGAAAGAAATGCGTACTTTAGACTTTATTAGACTTTATTAGATAATTTACATATTATGTTTTACAGGTGTTCCTGGTACTTTTTGCGTTTTTGGAGTTAATCTCTTCTCATTCTTGGTTTAACATTACTGAAATATTTGGTTTGAAAAATAAAAGTTGGCTTTATGCTGTCACCATAGAACAAGTTTACAGAAAAATTAATTGCACTGAAAGAAAGATAACCTTGAAATCAAACTTATATTTCTGCTCCAAATTTCCTTTTCTGGGGTGTGTTAATAGAATACTGAGATAATGAGTGAGCTACACTGCATGAAAAGAGGCATATTTACTAGTTTTCCGCGTCTGATCTATTCATAAGGACTTACTATTTCTCTTTCACGCACACTTTCGAATACTACTAATAATCTAAGCTACTAAAGAAACAGATCAAATTTATTTTATATCCAAGTAACAAACGTAGTTTGCAAACCCTATCTTCGAATCACGAAAAGGTTTGTTTTCACTTGGAAAATAGCCATGTTTGTGTTGAAATGAGGATGATCACGTTGCAATCGCTCTGTGTTCTCATGTATACTGTAGACGAAGATAATCACAAGTTCATAATACAGAAAAGATGAGAGCGGTTGGTTAAAAGGTATTTAAGGAATTAAAGGAATCTTGTTACACCGAATTGTTATGTGCAGTTTCTGGTATCCAAAACGATCACTCAAATGAGAACGAAGCGAAAACTTGCCCTGTTTCTACACTTCAATAGCTACAGGGCTTGTCATAGGCCCAATACAATTATGGTCATATTTTAGAAAACTCATAGCGGAACTGAACTTCGCGTGGTTCATTTGACGTCTTGCTAGCTGAACGATATGTGAGATTACCTGAACATGCTTCACAACTCCTCTGTTCCCATAACTATAGTTTGTCAGTCTCTGTTCTTAAAACATACAACGTAACACACGAAATCAACTTGTCATACCCTCGTTACATTATGGTATCGAAGCATCGCGCTATCAGGTGACAGTTTATTTGTTCAAAACATTTAAATAAACATCAAGAAATTCGCAGAAATTGAAGTTTTCTATCAAATTGTTAACGTTTGCGTGGATTTATGTTGTAAACCTGTAATTTGGTCAAAAGTTACTCAAAAAGGCAAAAAGTTTCGATGTTGCTAGAACAGAAAAAAGTTGCTCCAAAGTCCAAAAGTTGCTAAAAAGGTGCTGAGCACAATGGGGACATGCCTAGTCCAGGAGCATTCCAGGCGAGGCGTACTCCATAATAAACTAAATGAAAAATAGGAAATGACAAGCTTGATATGGACAAACGGTGGTACAATTCTGTTGAAAAAGGAATCTTTGAAGAGGTGCGGAAACAGGAATCTCTTGAGAATTGTGAAAAAACAATGTTCGAGAGGTGTAGAAACGATAAACAGGGCGAAGATTCAGCTACATAAAATTTACTAGCTTTGTCACATTTTGGAATATTTTAAAATAAAAAGGAACTTAGTGGGAAACGAAAAGGAATAAAACAAAGTGAGAACGATAACGGGATTCAAGTGTCATTCCAAACCTTGTTTCTCCGAAGTGTCCTCCTCTCTGAGTTGCTCTGTGTCCTCTTCTTCCTTTACAGTTTCCTTGCTATCGGAAAGACGAGGAACATTTTCTGCAGACAAAAAAATACAAGTAATAATTGATTCAAAATAATGATTGTCATGCCCTTCGTATGGTTGCCCATAGTAGATAAGTAGATAAGTTACGAGCGTTTACACATAAAATATCTTAATTTAGGTGAAAAAAAATAACATTTTGTTTCCGGCACCAATGTCGTTCAGTTAGTGAAACCTCTGTGCTTATGTGTGTGTTTAACTGATGTGTATACATGTGCAAGAGTTGTAAAGGCTGAGCTGAAATAGGACTCTAGTAACAAAAATTGAAAATTTTATAACAAAGTCATGGAACATGCATGCATCTGTTATCTTACCTTCTGCATCCTCCATAATCTGCAGAGGTAGTGCATCCTCTGTCCTGGGATCGGCTCTGTTCACTTGAAGCAAAACGCCCGCTAAAAGCAAGCACACGAATAGCTTCATGATCACTTCTGCGAGGTGAATGAAAGATCCTTCTCTGCTTGGTATCTTATATAGGCCCTGTAGGTAAAGCCTGATGCCTAACAACAAAAAGCTATCTTGATTGTTCCTGTTTCCAGAGGTGGCGTCGGGTTTGCGGAATAGACTAATGCGGTTTCTTTAGAATTACGTTTGATAAAAGTATTCTTGGTTTATACCATTTGTTAAAAATCACCAGCGAATCAATCCCAAGGAGATAATTAGACGGCGGGGATGCTTATCTGTTCAATTAAATCTGTTCAACAAAAAGCTGTCTTGATTGTTCCTGTTTCCAGAGCTGGCGTCGGGTTTGCGGAATAGACTAATGCGGTTTCCACAGAATTACGTTTGAAAAAAAGTATTTTTGGTTTATCATTTGTTAAAAATCACCAGCGAATCAATTCCAAGGGGATATGATTTGTATAATTGGACGGCGAGGATGCTTATCTGTTCAATTAAAGACCACTGACTATAGTATAACCATATTGGACTGACCTTTTTGCTAGCAACCCAGGGGCTACGGTGTCAATGTGGTTTAGCTCAGTGAGTAGGATGTTTTTCTGATTATCTTGAACAACAATACGATTATGTATGTCACAAGCATCAAGGAACTTTAGTAAAATAAAACTTTTAAACGCCGAAGAGTACAAATACCATTCAAAATGATTCAATAAGAAATTTTTGAAGTAATTGCGTGCCAATTATGAGAAAATTGAGAACAATTATTTGCTGCACGAAAAATCCCAGTAGTTTTGTAGTACTAGCACTGTTTAATGTTTTGTAATTTCTGAAAAAGTTCTTGAATTTTTCAGAGTTCGTTTTTCTAGGAGAGAAAACATTTCTTCAGGACTCTGTCCTCTACTAAAAATTCCATGAATATATTCCAGGAGTAGATGAATAACTTCGCTTTTTCCAGGCGTGTTCTAAGCCGGGCCGTGATACAAAGTTTTATAGGAATTCCAGCAGTATAACCTTGTTGCCGCCCAATGGGCCCTTTGCAGGATTAGGTCATGTGCTTGAAAACGTCACGCCATGCTGGGACGCATGCAAGAGATCCAACAGCCATACTGGAAACCATGGTGTGACGAACGTTGTGTTTCAAATCGAGCAGAAAACGTTCATATTCACGCTGAATTGTATATATCAATTTTGAAACCTATTTGCTATGATTTCCATAATATGGCTGCTGGATCGCTTGCGTCTCAGCATGGCGTCGTTTTCAAGCACGTGACCTAATCCTGCAAAGGACTAATTCCAACATGATGATAGCGTACGGAGAAGATGCATTCGCTTTCCACTAACCTCCAGTTCGTTTTGCTACTGTTCTATGGATGTGTGGCAAACAGAATAGACTACACTGTATGTCAGAGATTTTAAATACGTTAGTATTAAAAATTTAACTATTAGTAATCAAACAATTTTTTGCAGCTTACATATATTTACTATACTTGACTGCATATTTTGCCCTTGGCAGGACCACTTAACTTGTATTCTAGGGCAGTGCAGTGTTTCGGAACCAACGATTACGCAGCCATGTTATTTGTCTTAAAGCGTACGTGGTGTTGGATATTTGCACCAGACAATAGGGAGCATATTTGAAAGAAAAACAAATGTTATCTTATTCTCAAGGTCAAGTTTAACACGCTATATATGGGCCAATATGTGGTGTTTCGTTTTTTTTAGTATTGAGAATACCTGTGTTTTGATGTGATGGGATGTGTTGTGTTGTGTTGTGATGTGATGTGCTGTGATGTGATGT
>JANVCJ010071326.1:0-12492 GCA_026413505.1 Epizoanthus ramosus
GACCAGGGGAATCAGGACCAGGGGAATCAGGACCAGGGGAATCAGGACCAGGGGAATCAGGACCAGGGGAATCAGGACCAGGGGAATCAGGACCAGGGGAATCAGGAGCTGGATTCCGACTAAGTACGTGGCAATGTCTTGTTTATTTCCCACTGTAGCGGTGCATCGAGGGAAAGCTGGTTTCTGTTCCGGTCGCCTATGACCTCGAGTGTGGATACTACCCAAATATGGAAACAGTAAGAGGAAGCTGGTGTATGAATGGCTATGATGTTCTTGGTATATACAAGTCGGACTGGGATAGAATGGGGGGTGAGTATAACGGCTGTGTTCTTGAGCATTGATATGCAATCATTGCCATAGACTGAGAACATTGGAGGTCTGCAATAGAAATAACGTTCATTCCGAAATATTTTAAAATTCACAACAAAAAACCGCTTTTACTTTCTGTATTTTTGGATGGCATACCACAGAACCTTTTGACGGAGGAGATGGTGTGGAACCCCGTGTGTGAGAGAGCGAATACTATAGGACTTTGCGTGAGGGAGGGAATACTAGGGAACCCTGTGTTAGGGGGAGGAATGCTGTGGGTCCCTCTATAAGGAAGGAGATATCATGAGCCTGTGCACGTGTGACAGAGGGGATACTATGGAACCCTGTGTTAGAGGAGGGGGGTTGTGGAGCTTTGTGTGCATGACGAAAGGGAATATCGGTGCTTGCTGTATGAGGAAGGGGATACCATATATATAATATAGGGGATATATATTGCAAAACTGACTATTCACATCCTGATGGTTCGTCCGATGTTGTTCCTTCTATAACAGGAATGGACGAGCGATTAGACAGTCAAGAAGGAGACTGGGACTTGGTGGACAGAGTTTTAAATAGTGGTCTGTTGGTGTCGCGGCTTCGCCTTTCAGGATTTTATCGTTACTATTATCCGAGAAGACACAAGGATTTTAGGCCCAGGGAACTTCTTGATAACAGTACGGGTGCGTTTGTCCCTTAATCTGCGTGCAAACTACCTGTAGGTCTTACCATAAAGGAAACTCAACTGATGGGCCACACATAGCAGCAGAAATAACTGTTGTTTATACAACCATCGGCTTAACACTAGTAAAAAAAAGACTTTTTTAAAAAAGATGTTAATTTATGTCGATTTTCTGTATATATATTATAAATCTGACTTAGGTAGGTAAGAACAGTTCTAGAGTTCTCCTTCTCCTTCTCCTTCTTCTTCTCCTCCTCCTCCTCCTCCTCCTCCTCCTTCTCCTTCTTCTGCTCCCTCTCCTTCTCCTCCTCCTCATCCTCCTTCTCCTCCTCCTCCTCCTCCTCCTTCTCCTTCTCCTTCTCCTTCTCCTGCTCCTCCTCCTCCTCCTCCTTCTCCTTCTCCTTCTCCTTCTCCTTCTCCTTCTCCTCCTCCTCCTCCTCCTCCTTCTCCTCCTTCTCCTTCTCCTTCTCCTTCTCCTCCTCCTCCTTCTCCTTCTTCTGCTCCTTCTCCTCCTTCTCCTCCTTCTCCTCCTTCTCCTTCTCCTCCTTCTCCTTCTCCTTCTCCTTCTCCTTCTCCTTCTCCTCCTCCTCCTCCTACTCCTTCTCCTCCTTCTCCTTCTCCTCCTCCTCCTCCTCCTTCTCCTTCTTCTGTTCCTTCTCCTCCTCCTCCTCCTCTTCCTCCTCCTCCTCCTTCTCCTTCTTCTGCTCCTTCCCCTTCTCCTTCTCCTCCTCCTTCTCCTCCTTCTCCTTCTCCTCCTTCTCCTTCTCCTTATCCTTCTCCTTCTCCTTCTCCTCCTCCTCCTCCTCCTCCTCCTCCTCCTTCTCCTTCTCCTTCTCCTTCTCCTTCTCCTCCTCCTCCTCCTTCTCCTCCTTCTCCTTCTCCTTCTCCTTCTCCTCCTTCTCCTTCTTCTGCTCCTGAAAAGGGGGGTTGGGCACCGGCCACCGGTGGTCCACCCCCTTCCTCCCCCCTTCCTCCCCTAGATCCGCTACGGACCTGCCACCAGATTGAACATTAACATAATTAACTGGAATTATCCATATTTATAAATGTTTTAGAAAATAAAAAAAAATGTACACTGATGTTCCTGGAAATGTTCGCAACAAATGTTATCCCCCAACAAAACAATGCTTAGGAATTTGGCCTTGTTTCATGTTGTTTGTTGTCTTGCATAAAATAAACAACACTTTAATAAAGCGTCCCGTCATACTGTACGAACTCATATCAAGAATATCGACGCATATAAACTCATCTGGGACAAGTCGTGACACAAATATATTCTAAACAAAAAATAATTGGCGACGAGATCCGTTCCATAAGTATGACGTGCACAGTTACAAAATCTATAAGAACTCCAATCAATATTTTTACACCGTCTATTGATAGTGAATCGAATCTTGATGGCGAGAAAGATATTTTTAGATTGGACAAGTTTGAGCGAAAAACAATAATTCTATCAATTATTAATAATCCAGAAGTTACGTATTTGAAGGAACTATATACGTAGTCTAAGACATAGATAAGATAAAGACAAAGCACTTTATTTAACACTGCCCAATATTATACACATAATTACAGGCCCCGAGGAAAAACAGTGGGTCTGTTTCCTCGAACATCTACAATCGAGGGGAAAAAACTCACTTGCACCCAAGGGGTCAGTCATTACATGTTCGGTGTACAAAAACTCTAATTTCTGTCAACATGGGAATGAAAGTCACATGGAAACTCATTCAACCCTGTTTCAGTTTTGTTCAAAAATTTTAATTTGTCTCTGTTTTCGGCGTAGTTTCATGCTGGTTTAAAAACAGAATGCGCTTATATCTATTTAAATATTTTAGCGTTCAAATGTACTAAAGATTGTAATATTTTGTTTCTCGATAAACATTTTAATCACCGTTTTTGTACCGAGAAGCTTCGTTCAACTTGTAAAGAGAACTGAACAGTTGAACAGGTGCAGCCCAGCTGTTTCTATCGCCGCATTTAGCCAGCCAGTCCAATGGAAGGAGACATCACGTTAACCAATGAGAACGTGCGTTTCATTCTGCCATGCATTGATCACGTGCAGCAGCGGGTGACAAGTTGCGTATCACTCGTTCTAGCGACTTGGCGATTTCCATGACCTTGCTCACGAGAGTCCTTGGAATAACCAATGAAAGCGCGCGTTGTATCTGCCGAAATGGTTCCTATATAACAGCTTTTATTTCAACCGGAAGAGGATGTTATTATATTACGAAGAATTTGTTTCAGCAACATTGATCTGGAATTTTCGACTTTATCGCTTTTCAAGAGCGTAGTACTTTAATGCCAGCGATTAATCCTGAATATAATGTAATACAATATATTATATTATATTATATTTACTGCTTGACACTATGCCTGACAGTTTAATCAAATAGAGTCGAGTGTCGTAGTTGAGTGAAAGGCCGGGCTGGTATGAATGTCTGATTCCGTGTTATTAGAACTAGATTCTCTGATTTTGGAAAACCGAAATGTTTCTTTCACTGCACTCCTAAAAGGCTTGCTCATCAAATAATATATGAAAGGATTGCAGATAGAGTGCAGAAAAGCCAGCAGCTTTATAATGACATGAGTAGAACCCATTGGATGGAAGGTAGACACAGCGGAAGTTCTCTTGATCAACTGCAACACGTTATAAGGTGTCCAACAACAGATGAAACAAACTAAAACAACAAACAGCATCCTTGTAATGTTCCGTTTCCTTTTGATACTCGGTGTAACATTAAAGCGCGAGAGGCGTCTCATTTCCTTCTCACGATGACTCAACTGCTTACTGACTCGCACATATGTCACTGTTACCAGCGCCAGTGGTATAACGTACATTAGTACAAACATAGGTAAATAGTAGCAGAGCAACACAACCAAATATTTCTCCTTTGGATCGCCGTCTAGACATGCATATGTCCCGTGAGTGAATACTACAGTTGTGAAAAACAGTTGAGGTAACGTTAGCAGCATCGACACAATCCATACAACAATGATAATCTTTAACGACTTGTTCTGGAACTTTCTACTAGCGCTCATTGGGCAACAAATAGCGTAGTAGCGCTCACCTGACAACACCGCAAGAGTCAGCATTGAAACTGCATAGAAAGTGTAAAGAAATGTTCGGTGAATCTTGCACATAGCCTCGCCGAAGATCCACGAATTGGTGAAAATGGCAACTCCCTCAAAAGGTGTTATGGTCGCAAGCAACAGGTCGACGAGAGCAAGGTTGCAAAGCAGAATACTTGCGGTAGTTTGCAGTTGCTTGAATCTGTAGTGAAGGATAAGGACTATTGAATTTCCACTCAAGGCTAGGAAGAGACACACGAGATATACAACTAGAGCAAAAACGTGTGCCCATCTGGGAAGTTTGTCTGGATCAACATAGGTGGTTGGAGACACGTTTGAAGCGGAATGATTATTTGATAAATGTTGTCCAATCATGACCAAAATAATGTTCTCTTTGTATGCTTCACTTGATCTTCCAGGAACCTACTAAATAATCATTTTCTAAGTTCAGTAGGAATCCAAGTGGAAATTTGTATCGTCTTTCAGTGTTGCATACATGTAGACTGGCATGCAATCCTTCCTGTGTTTGGGTCACGTGGAGGCTTCAGTTTTTAACTTCTTTTGGCATAATTATATTGACTGACTGTAATTATATATTACCGCCGGTTTCTTGGCAGTTGTAGCGATGGGGTTCCTACTATTATTACGGCCTGGAAAACAAAGTTGTCGCGCAATACATAAAAAGCAGAACTTTTATGAACTGATCTATCTTGTCTAGTGACGAGGTGTTTCTGTTTTTTCCTCTTGCAAGATGTATTTAATGCTGGTGACGTTATCGTTACTTAGGCTCTTAAGTTATATATATATGTCGGGCGATATGATTGCGTTTAATAAGTAATAAGTTATCGGCTTCTTGACAATTGGAGTGTTAATTATATTTCCTGTTTTGGTTACGGGAATGCAAATATTTTCGTGCCATATATAAACAACTTTGTACAGTCAGTTATTATGTTCTTGTGACTAGAGATCTTCTGTTCCATTGATTATATAAATATATATAGAAAAGAGGATATCTAGTCACAGGAACACGATAACTGACTGTGCAAAGTTGTTTCTATATTGCACGAGAATATTGACTTTCCCGTAACCAAAACAGGAAATATAATTAACACTCCAATTGTCAAGAAGCCGGTAACTTATTATTTAAATAATAATCATCTATATATGGAGGGTGTGAGCTGGATCGGATATTGTAAAACAATCAGCAATCTATTCCATTTTGAAAGGCGATTCACGGTGGTTTGTGGTAAGGAAAGAATAGGATGAGTGAAATAGGAACAGAAGCACCACAACAAAGAGAACGGTTGAAAAGGTGGCTCAGCTGGGAATTGAACCCGGGTCTCCTGTTTGCTAGTCAGATGCCTTAACCCGCTAGGCCACTGAGCCCCACCATGCTGGTAACACAGCAGAATTAACATATAACCTAGATGGTGAGAGCGCCTTGGGGATATTCGAGCTTAAAACTTCACAGGAGACTCTGGTTCAATTTCCGGCTGAGCCTCCTTTTCAACCGTTCTCTTTGTCGAAGTGTTTCTGTTCCAATTTCACCTCTTACATGTCTTCCCAGACATTTAATTTAAATCATCCACCTTCTCAGATATAGAATTTTCTGTATTTTAATGCCGGCACTAATCGAGGAAACTGTCTCGTATTTTTCTCGCTTGGTAGGTTGGTTAATCAACTTATCGAGTATTCTATTAAGTATTATGTCCTACTCGTTATTTCTTATTCTATGTTCAGTTTGTCTTGTTAAAGAATAAACTGCCGAGCATAAATATTTAACTTTGCAATTATATATCAGGCGCCAGGCTGGTGCGTTATTAAATCATAAACCAATTCTAGCTGAAATAACGATCGCGAATATTGCGAAAATCCGCCAGAACGTAGCCCGAATATTCACAAAATAAGTAGAGGATATTACACGCTACGATCGGTGAGGCCTAGGAGATATGGATTTTAATTTCGAGTGACAAGAATGTGAGGTATATGAGAAGATCAAATCCATACTGTCGAGAAATGCGATGTAGTGTGCTCTTTATTATATACTAGTTATGCTATGCTTAATTTCTCGTGGGATAACGTGAAATATGCCACGTGACAGTACACATAAGATCTAAACCCCGTTACACTCGAGCAATGTTTCCTCTACAAGTTCTCACTTGTCAATTTGTATTTGACCGTGTGCAAAGCAAAATGCGGCAAATGTTTCCTTGTCAAGTCTCCTTGTTCAAAAACTGGCATGTTAGTTCTTGAATAAAGAGGCTTGTCAAGGAAAAATTGCCAAGTGGCGAAACTTGATCGTGTGTACTGCTGGACATGAAAAACATAGAAGAAATTGCGAATTTAATTTTTTTGTCGTCCTCCGCTGTATATTAGTATTTCTGCTGCAAGAGAAAAGTTGATCAAGGAAAACGTGTTTATTTGTTCACACCAGCAAAACAAAATTTGTCAAGGAAAATATGCCAAAGAAACTGACTTGTTGTTCATTAGCAAATAAAAATTGACAAGGATACTTGTCAAGGAAGATTTTCTCTGTAATAAAATCAATAAATGGGGGTTTGAGTGATGTGATGTTGCAAACAATTACAATGACAAATCAATACAATACAGTTCAGTTCACAAAATGCACAGCATTTCTCCCATTAACCCCTCACAAAGCTCTCGGCATAGCTCCGCTACAGCAAGAAAAGGTGCAGATCGAAAACAATTCATCCTTAGCAAACATTAGCCTCACTTGTCTCATGGTAGCTATCATGGTTACAACTCTATAACTTCGACTTTTTTCTCTCAAACTCGACTGCTCACCCGCATGTATCACCTGTTTGGACCGGAATTCCCCCCCCCCCCTCACCCCGCTCTCAATAATTTGGTACACCAGATGCACTTTGCATTGCATTAGATAGCTTGACATCCTCCCTTAATAGTTTCTTCACTCAAGTAAATAAAAAGCATAAGTATAAATACATATGAGGCTTGCTTCAAGGTCTTCATATTCACTATTCCCTGTGAGAACTAACTATGGTAAATTTAATATAAGATTTCACGTATGTTTCCTTTACATGCATGCATAGTGACACACTGACATAGTCGTACAGTGAGGTGAATTAGTATAGCATGGCCGTAGCGAGAGGAGGGGCAGGGGGGCTTGGGTCCCTCCAATAATTTTGACAGGCTAGGTTTCACAGGTTGAATAGTAATTTATTCCATTAATAATATATCCAATAACGTCTTGATCAGACAAAAATTAACCAGGCAAAGCATTCTCAGTCTTACCTTATAGTTATAGTTATAGCTACCCTTCACGTCCTTCATTTTGTACCCCCCACCACCGGCCACCCAACCCTCCTTAAAAAAAATCGGGCCACTCCAATAAAAAATGGCTTGTTTCTTCGAGCAGAATTAATGAAAAATACCACAAGTATTTGATGAAAGTGTGAGTAATACCACGAGTGAGCAGTAAGAGTGGTATTTGTCACCTTAATTCATAAAATACGAGTGGTATTTTTCATTATTCTTCGAGGAAAACTGTGGTGTTTCTTGTTAATTTTACATCTACACACGTACAATTCATTTGGTGATCGTGAGAGATCTTTTCATGGAGCACAGTTCCCGGATGACAGTGCCAATTAGTGTTTTAATAGCACATGTGCTTAAAAGGATTAATTACACGGTAAACAACCAATCAGAAGCCAGTAGAAGTGCTATTACTAGTATGTAGTATATATATTATGTGAGAGGTTTTGAGGAGGAAAATTAAAGCCTCAGCAAAATGCGTTCCGACTGCTTGGCTGTAAATGATTTGGAAATAGTATTGTAGGTTTTACTTCAATCTATAAAAAACAAAAAAGTGTTTTATTGTGAAAAAAATTAAAGCAAAATCGAATATAATAATAATAATAATAATGCCTAATGGAAGTCGTATAAAGGAAAGAATTGAAGTCACTTTCTGGTTACTGTATCTCTGTCGGACACACTAACGTTGTCCACATTTGGGCTGAGACTTCATAGAACGTTCTGTGATTTCTGTCATACGACATTTTTTGAGATCAGTATTCTCAAGCAGCCAAGATATACTACGGTCCATGGTCAATGTATTATGATTTCACTGAAAGGCCGCCTCCATTGCTGAGCAAAGAAACATCAGCTCAACTCATCCGGCTGTTGTGGCTGTCTATAGGTGTGCTTTTACTTTAGTGATTCTCTTACAATGCCACACGACTATAAGAAGCACTCAGGACGCGGGACGCTCGTTGTTATAAGACGCACCCCATTATACAGGGCAATGGACACACCCAAACCTGATGCGTCTAGTAAATGAATGCCTACAGTTTGTAAAATGTTTCAGCGTTTGTTGCAGTTGTTTTTCTTCGCGAAGACTCATCTCGAATATTAAATATATTGAAGCACTGTCGATTGAGCCTTTGTGGGTTTGTTATGTTAAAATAATTCTTAGGCTTTTTACTCTTTTTAGATTTCCTAGATCCCTTTATCTATATTTGACCCCAATTTTTCAGTTATATATTACAATTTTATTTTAGATTGGCGCAGGACTTCCCTGAAAAACACACCTGGTGAGCAGAGCTTTCATGCTAAGATATTATTATTATTATTATTATTATTATTATTATTATTATTATTATTATTATTATCATTAAAAACTTGATCATAACTTCTTAATGTATTTGAAATGATTTCATACGACAGTCGGGTACAGACTCGTCTCAATATTTGTCCATAAACATGATAAACTTAAGGTTCTAAACACTGCACCCACGCTCTAATTGCATATACGATAACAGCGGTAGGATATCCTCAATTGTTTACAAAAACACGTAGCAAAGCTACGTTTGCTTCCTTTCAAACTCCAAGTTATGTATTACATGCACTTTTGGAAACTTGACAAATGTCTTTCAATTTCTTTTATACTTTGTAAGTAACGCCAAAAGCTACTTAAAACTTGGCGCTAACAAACTAAACTTGGTATAAATCAATTCTACGCCGAGTGGCTTGGTTTGTAAATATTGTGATAAGTTGTTAAGGGAAAATACATTTCTAAACCAGTAAAGCATATTGACCCGTGTTTATTTCTCTTCATTTTCCTCCGTAATTTACAAATCCAATGGGCACTATCTTTTGCACCTGTCTGCATGGTAGCTAAATTAAGAATGCGCGCTTGGGATAATTGTAAACCATCATCCTGCTCACGAAATTGCTGAAATTGGAAATCTTAGCAAGAGTTCCTGGGATATCGGTTTGCTTACGAAATACTAACTATTCTTGATCAGTCACGTTCTCGTCCAGTAGCATGCCTGTACTGATTATGGTGTTCTTAGATGCCCAAACGTAGTTTATATTACATAGCTCTTGACTCTGGTTCTGAACACTAACGAAGAAACAGGAGTGTGATATCACTCCATACACAATTGTCTATACTTGGTTCATGCTGGTTAGCTTAATATATACCAGCGCTGTTTCATTCCTCGCAGTACTGATATAACGCAAACAGCAATCCATTTGTAACAAATCAAACTATGTCTTCCCTTGTTCTCCCTACAGCTGCAAATCTTATTTAGTGATACTTTTATTTCTAGCCAACTGCCGCAACAGGCTCTTGTTTTCCATGTTTGGGAAGGAAGTCTTGCGATTGCCGCCAAGAAGGTCAAACCTTTTCGAAAAAGTTGTCTCTACATTTCTTGTTTCGTAATCCAACAGAACTTGCTCATATTCGAGCAGCTTTCCATCATCAACTTCTAGCTTTTTAAGCAACACAAAGAGCATTCCCATATCATCCACAAAGTCATCTGCGTACATGTCATTTAGCATCTGATTCAATCTTGATTTCTGTTCTTGTCGGAGAGTTGGAATATCTGAATCGGTTTTCGAACGGGCCCAGTTTTCCGCTTGTAGTCGCTGTTTGCGGCTGTTTCCTTGTATTCGCCCAGTAGCTGACTTGGCCCGTTTCACTTTCCTTGCCTTTTTCTTCCTTTTTTTCTCTTCCTCTTCCTCTTCTTTCTTCTTTTTAGCGATTTCCTCCGCCTTTCCTTCTTCCTTTTTAAGAGCCGCTGCTTTTGCTTCAGCTTTTTCTTCTCTCTTCCGTCTGCCGCCCGCGCTGCGATAAATCGGCATCTCTCAGAATTATCTCTTCCTCTGTTTGCGACAAACTCGTTTGTTTTTCACCTGCTTTCTTTGCCTTCCTGATTATCTTGGCTATGTTCAAAAACACTTCGCGTATTATGAAGGAGTAGAAACTAGTTCTTCCTTGTCACTTAGTTATAAGAATGTGATAATTTACCAACTGTCATTGTCGATGAATTTCATGAATTATTCCAATTATTCAAGTCTAAACAACTGCACATGATTTCAATGAACTTGAAAGTCACCGAGGTACCGCCTCACAACACTTCAACATTGCATCATCGAATCACCGAGCAGAACTGATAGGCCACCTGCAGATATCTCAACAGTTATGTCACTTGTTTTCAGAAATTTTAATAAATGGAAAACAGGCCAAGCCATTTCTTAGTCTAAACACATATTTTATTGAACGATATTGTCGGAATATAATAATCATATCTTAGGATGTCGCCAGATCTAGGTTGATAGCACAAAATATGCCTTGAATGTTGTGGTATTATCTTGTATCGGTAAATGTAAAGTTGTTTAAGTTACGTACCAGCTTTGGGTAAAGTAATTCTACTAGAACGAATAATGTTTTTTATTGATTTTATCAGTTATGATTGTGCGGTGAGTCAGGTATTTGACAAACAGCATTACGAAGTAATTTCTTCATCTTTCCATACAGGTCTCATCCGGTTAGTGGGTTTTCTTGAATTCATAGATTGCCAACATTCAAATGTTTGGAATTAACTAAAAGCATTAAATCACCATCTTCGCTTTTATATATGTCTTAAATTTAAATTTTTCTCGCAATGTTTTTGAAGTAAATGTTTTAGTCTTTAATATTTAATAAATCCGAAGTTGTTGACTAAACACTCGAATTAGCATGCATCTTGATTTTAATACAAGCCAAAATTCATCTGTCAGCAAGATATCAGTGACAGCAGAATGTTTATCCTCTTAGCAATCTGCCCTACGCTATCGATTGGATCAGTAAAAGTGGGAAATGATCTTTCCCCTCACAAGTTAACAGATTGTTATCTCCGAAATGTCTTCCTCTTTCTTCCAGCAATCATCTTCACTGTGCCAAAGTTTTTTTATTCAACCCGTTGCTCGATGAAACCAAATCCAATCGATATCACATGTTATTTTCCTCTAAAGTAAAACAACTCTTCCACCGCCAGGATTCATCTGTAAGCCCTACTTTCACGAGCATGCACATTCTCCCTAACAATTTGTTTGGTGCAGACGACACGCGAAAAATATGACAAACTGTACTTTCGTGCGTTTTTAGAATTAAGCATAGAATAGGTATAGAATAGGTATATATAGTGATTTTTATAGTTAGAAGGCGAAGTGCCACCCGGCTTTTTTAGATGTATGAATTATATGGCATTTCTAGATATTATAAGATGAGAATCTAGTTGATGGTGCATTTTAGAACTGTCAAGTATTTGTTAGAATAGAAAATATTTGTGTCCCTAGCGAACAGGTGGAAGTCCACAAATTTGAAGCAGTTTCGAATGTCATTGACATAAATTAGGACTAGAAGAGGTCCAAGTATAGAACCCTGCTGTCAATTGAAATGAAATGACCCTAAAGCATCGCCAAACTACACACGAGACAGAAAGACAACCCCATGTAGAGGTAGGTGAACTTTATTTCAATATTTGAGGACATAGTTTTGCGCTTTGACATTGGAACGAATTCCCATACAAAGTCTTATATTCGCCTGGTCATCATTTTCATACTATCTAATAATTACTTGAACTATAATGATGAAAATCACGTGAAAACCACTTCTAAGGCCCCAATATCTTAAAAGCGAGATACAACGAAGTACCAACTGAGGAAAACAGACTTAAACTTTATTTGTGTCATTAATTTGCACCAAATATCAACGACTTGAGGAAAACGATATTTATTCACATACAAAATCTTAGATAAAAATCGACTCAATCTGCCTCAAAGTCAGCTTAAGGTACATGTACGTACCTTAGTCCTAGCAGCTTTTGATTCCATTTAGCGCTAAAGGCCCTACACACGATGCAACTTTGCATGCAATACGGCGCGAAATTGTTTCAATTAGTGTGGCACCCCCCACAACGCATGGCGTGCAATAAATCAAGAAAGCCGGCCTGGAAGCTACGACGAACCCGATCGCCATATTTATCCCCTGCTGCGGTAACAAGACGCGTGGGCGAAATGTGATTGGCAATTGCGGGCAATCTGTTGCGATTTGCGCAATGTTGCAGAAATAGAATCGGATTCTATTTTTGTGATACTGCGCGCAAAGGGTGCCATCTTTCTGCTATTCC
>JANVCJ010071337.1:0-12492 GCA_026413505.1 Epizoanthus ramosus
TCACAATGGCTGCTTAGGCCATTTCACTTATCACCTATGGCGATAACAAAAAATATCGCGACACTTGAGTATAACAACTTTCCTCCTTAGTTAATATCTTCCTATTCAATATATTCTAAAAGTTTTCTTCTTCTTTCTATTTTTCACATTATATTTTGCTGGCCCCAGGAACATGTAAGATAAAATAAGTAACAATTAATAAAGTCTTGAATCTTGAATCTTGAATCTTGAGTCTTTAGCTTCTTTTAGTGATTAATTCATTGTTTGTGCTGCTTCTAGAAAATTTAGATAAGAACAAACCTATGTTAATTTACTTACCATATCTAATTCCACTGGCGACGTTTCCATTCCTAAAAGAAATGTAAGACCAAAGATGTAAATTTACAAATGAATAACTATAATTATTATTCACTAAGCCATAAAACACCAGGATTTATGCGTGAAATAAAATTGCTATTTTTCACATGTGCTGAAACATCGTATTTCATCACATATGAAAAATAACAATTTTGCTTGTGTAGCATTCTCTGGTCATTTAAAGCTGCAGCCACCTTGTATCACTAGTGCGGCAGTAGACATATAACTTCCGATCGTATCCGAACATTTTCTGAAGATATCCAAAGTTTTGCAAACATTTTCCGAAGATCTTCAGAAATTTTTGAAAAATTCCCAAATATGTTAATAATACTCTCTGAGCATTTTCAACCATTTCCAAAAATATTCAAGAAAATTACCGAAGATTTCCGAGGATTTTCCAATGATTTATGACATTGATGGCTTAGTGAATTTAGTATTTAAACAGAATATTACACAGCGACTTGGAGATACGATTTTTATCTTCAAGTGTAAAACTGTGTTAAAAATATATTATCAACACTTGAAGATAAAAATCGTATCTCAGTGCGGCTATGTAATATCCTCTATTTAAACAATAGGGCTGAGGCTTGTAAAATTTGTTCTGTTTTAAAGATGTATATATATATATGAGTGGGGAGGGGGTTGTTAAATTAAAGACTCACCTTGGAATTTTACTACCCTTGTTCCTAGGTCATAATAAATTGGTTCACTGAGTGAGAATTTCATGAAATGTTTTTGAAAAACAATCCTTGTTGCTACTTCATGATATACATACATGTAATTACGTAAACATTTTATGTATAATTCATGAGAACAGCAATGAAGTGATGTACCTTGCGGAAGATCTAGAGCGTGTTGGTGAAATGTAGCATGTAGCAGCAATGGAAGAGTGCTGCAATCTTGTGAAAATTGAACTGAACTTACAACAGAAGCAAAAGTGTTGTTCTGAGTGTAAGCTGCACTTGTATGATGTTTTCTGATCTGTATATAAGGGCCTAGCCTATGTTTGTCAGTGTTTATATCAGAGGATAAAGACACTCTTTTTATCTTTGTCTTATTTCTATTTTATAAAAGCAATATTTAATGGCTGCTTCTGTCTATAAACTATGATATAAACACTCCAAAGGTTATAGAGCACTCAGGAAACAAGAGAAACACTCAGCTTCGCCTTGTGTTTCTCTTAAACTAATCCCTCATGCTCTACAACTTCCAGCGTGTTTATTTCACAGTTTATAATCACTTGCAACCATTTCAATTATTAAACATAATTATATGACAAGTCTGCATATAAATGACATGGTGCAGGTCTCTCATGGCTGATAGGGACAGTTTCTAACTCAGGATACTTGTGTTATTTACAGGTTGAAGGGATATTTTATGTGAATAATCAGTTGGAGAGGTTGATGTATGATGAGCTGAAACATTGGTGTGGATCTCAAGGTAATAATTAGGTACTACTTAAATAAACTAGTTCATTATCCTTATATTTAGTTTACACACGTGTTTACTAGTTCATATAATTATAGGTTTACAAACTACATGTAGTTCATCTTAATTAGTTAATAAACTAGTTAATCACAATTAGTTAACGAACAAATTTATTATAGTTAATGAATAAGTTCAGTATAATTAGTTAATTAATTATAATTATTTAACTATAATTACATGTAAGTTATAATTATGATTAATTATAAATAATTATAATTATAATTCTAGACAATTGATTAATCTACTAGTTCATCATAATTAGGTAATGAATAATTAGTTCACAATCTGTCTAGTACATTATAACCAGTTTACAAACTAGTTGATCATAATTTGTTAATAAAGCACATGTAGTTCCTCATAAAAGTTTAGCAAAGAAACTATTAAAAGGTAATTGATGATACCGACATGTAACTTGTAACAAACTAGTTGTTTTGTATACTTCAACTTGACAAACTAAACTGTGCCGTCATAAATGTAATTTGTTTTGTATTTAATTCTACATATATAGGTGTTGGAGGGTTTCTACCTGGTGTGAAACAGATTGCCAATGTTGCAGCACTGCCAGGAATTGTCGGGGTTAGTAATTAATAATTATTATGAAGATTTTGTTAATGTTTCACTGACAGAGACTAGGAAAGAGCAATGCAGTGCATAGTGCACATTGTGCAACATCACTGGTGACTTTAAAATCTTATAAAGCCCAGAAAACATTGCTTTATTGCTTTAGAATATAATGTTGGGTCCTTTTAGAGAAACACAAACATTTCATTTTGTCCTGAAATTCGGCGTGTTTGTTCAGCAGTTTTTAAACTGTCAATTGCCCTATTTCACTATTACATCACAGATACTTTCAATGTAATGAACAAAAAGTGATTCATTTTGTTAGTAAAGGTTCAAATTGGTGAAATGAAGCAACAAACTTGTTTCACAGCTTGCTGGTGTCTGAACCGGCCTGAAATGTGGTTTGTTTACATTTTGTTTTCCCCCACTTTAAGCCCACAATTCAACAATAACATGGATTTTGTAAGCACAGATTCAAAGACGGCTTCAAAAAATTCATATTGACAATTAGCTAAAATGTATACAAACAAGGGTTTCCCCATTTTAATGGCAAAAAATTGCAGTTCTTGCATATTTTTCTTGAGTTTGTAAAATGTAACAAACTGTGACGTAATAGTGAAATAGGGCAATTCCCTGGCCATATTCTGGCTGAATCAAAATGCACTCTCATTACCTCCCGTGTGCCCAAATGAACTCCAATTGGTTATAATCATTGCATGTACTAACTTCATTGTGTTCTAATCATCTCCAATGTGTTCTCACAGTTGAACATGTTTTCACAATCAGAATTATACTGAGAGTTTTATTCATTTCTCAGGCACATTCGTGAGGGTCAATGTTATTATGAGCCACATTATTGCATGACTCTTTGCCAACTCTAATAGACCCAGTCCATTTCACAACAATAATTGTTATATTCAAAGGTTCTGTTATTGACTTGGTGCTGTACAAAGTCATGTACTTTTAGGAGCATGTGCCTGTTTACAAATTATTGAGAAAACTTGTTTAAAATTGACTGAGTAATAACATCATATAAATTTGCCCTAGTCACTAGCACCTGCACCTTAGTTTCCTGTATTCAGTATATTTTACACTAATCACTAGCACCTGCACGCCACTCCAGCCTGTTATACATGTCGGTAAATTTATTATTTCTTCATTATTATATTCCTTTTTGCACTTGCCCTAGTTGCGTCCCAGTATTAGAATCAGCTACAAAGGGAGTATAACATGCAAGATGTAAGTAATTTTCTTAATAAATTTCCTTTTCAGTCCATGTTGAAGTTAATTCAAACGAGTCAACATTATGGTGAAGGGCGTGCAGGAGTGATGATTCCGATCCCTCAGTATCCTCTTTACTCCGCTACTCTCTCAGAACTCAACTCTTACCAGGTGAGTAAGTACCATAAGAATTAATATAATTATCTATTACTTGTCAGGAGTAAGCTGCTTACAGAGAGATTTTTTCCTTATTTATAAGGTTAATAAATTTAGAATTTAATAGATTTATAGGCCTCATAAAAATAATGTTTAGTTTATCATCCTATCCAGCTAAAAAATGCCATGCGGGCAGGCGGATTTTTTAAAAAATTTTTATATTATACTTTTGTCTGTCCCTATCCTGCTGCAGCATATTTGAAGCAATAAGACAGTCAATAAACTCAACAAAACTTTTATTTATAGACAGTTTTATTTGAAGGTTTCTAGGTGCTGCTATTATCCCAAAGAGCCCACTGTAAATCGTGTCAGTTTTCACACATACATTTTACCACCAGAACAGAAACACATCCATAAACTTTATTTTCATTTGAATGGAATCAAAAAAAAATTTAAAAAATTCCGATGTGGCCGAGAATTCAGATGCGGGCGGGGATGATAAACTAAACATTATTTTTATGGGGCCTTATAAGCTTCATTTTTAAAGTTTAATTTGTGTAGTCTGTGACTTTTGGGTCCTTCAGACTTGTGTACGGAACACAGATGACATTGCTATCGTCTTAGGTGTTGCTGTTAGTTATGGCTGGGTGACTCTATATATTTTTCTCTTAGTTTTCATGCATGACGCCATGTGTGTTCAGCTGTGTTCTGTACACAAAGAAACAACTTCTTATTTTAGGCACTGGAGCACAATTGCTGTGGGCATGCAGATATCTACAGCTGTAATGTTTATAATCCTTGTCAGTTACAAACAACTCTGACAGTTTGAACAATGAAATGTTTGTGTTGAGTACCCAATGAAAGATCAGTAGATGTAGAGATTATTAACTGAGAGGAGGGGGGGGGGGGGGTTGTGAAAGGATGGATGAATCCGGCCCCCTTTCAATCCCAAATCTGAAAGTCTCTTGTATTTACAATTAGAATTCACTGGACCACCCAAAGCCAATTAACACCTGAGCCTTTCACTTTTATTAAACTTTTGATTTTCCCCAATTTAATTGCAGTGTAGTATTTTGTGTATGTTGTGTACATGTATGTAACCCGTGACTGTTGTTGACACTGTTTTTACCTCTAAATAACCATTTTATCTATTTTCTGCTGTGTAGATCAACTACTATCTTGATGAGGATAATGGATGGAAGCTTGACATTAACGAATTAAAAAGATCCCTAAATGAAGCCAGACCACACTGTGTGCCAAGAGCTCTTTGCGTCATTAATCCTGGAAACCCTACAGGTATCAAAATAATTTAAAAATAGATTAATTTTTTAATTTTTAAAAATTGGCCTAGTTACTCCAGGCTGGGGTAAGTATGTGTATGTGTGAGAGGGTGTAAAACTGTTTCTGCACGTCAGGGTATGTGGGTATTTGTGTGTACATGTGTGTGTGTATTTATGTGTGTATGTGCCTGTATTTGTATGTGTACACATGTATATATATATATGTGTGCACGTGTAGCATTGTATGTGGGTGTGAGTATAGGCATGGCATGTGTACATGGATATGTCTCCTCATGTTTGTAAACAACTACATGATTGTACATAGACTTAGTAAATGTACTGTTAGTAACACTATTTACAAGCACTGCTGATTCAAATGGACACGTAGAGAGACGATACCGCATGTACATGTATGGTCTTACATAAAGCTTTTGGCAAACATTAGCGGCTGTTTTTTCATCAAGTGTTTTTCACTACTAATAAACATGAGGATATAATTCAAATTTCAGTTTTTTTATTTAGTTAGTTCTGACTTTATAAAGTAAAAAACTAAAGTGTTGCTTTTATATTGCACCTTTTCCATATGGATATGCTCAAAGGCGCATTACAATGATCAGTTTACCCCCAGCGAACTGAAAACATATATAGGCGCTTTCATGCGGTCCATGTATGCTGGTACTCATTTTAGCGACCTCGGAAGGATGGAAAGCTGAGTGAACTTTAGCGGGAAAGAAGGTCACACAAATATTCAACCATCGACCAGGCTGGGGGTTGAACCCGGGATCTTAGGGTTGGGAGGCAGAGATCTTACCACTGCGCCAACCTCTCCGTATTAACTGTTTTATTCTTGTGGCAGGTCAAGTTCTGTCCTATGATAACATTCGAGAAGTGATCCAGTTCTGCAAAGAAGAAGGACTGTTTCTGATGGCAGATGAGGTATAATTATCTTAACCTTTACTAATTACACAACTTATATTCAAATAATATCCATAGTGACTGACACTTGTAATTTATACATATAAACCATGACTGACACTTGTTAACCAACCATGACTAATACTTATCAATAAACCTTGATTGACACTGGTGCAATGTACTTTAAAACCATTTACCACCAAGATTGACTCATATTGAACAACCAGGGCTAGTACCTATTGGTTTAAAACCATTGACTGACATGTGCCAATCAACCAAACCTGACAGTTACAGTACATGTATTAATCAACTTAACCGCATACTGGTTTATAGCTCAGTTGTCGGTGGTTCAAGTCCTGGCCAGACCAACCCTCAGGGTCTTAAAATACATGTACATGTAACTGAGGAGAAGGTGCTGTCTTTGCTCTGACATCTGCAAATGGTTAGACCTTCACGTCTTCTCGGATAAGGACGATAAACTGTATGCCCTCGGAGACCTCCATTGCATGGTCTAGAACCATTCGAGGCTCTCCATCCACTGATGAGTGGTCATATTTAGAATCATGACTGATACACTTGGTACAGTTGATGTTAAACTGCCATTAGGGACCTTAAGCAAACAGGATGGCAACATCAATGATGATGGCAGAGAACAAAAGGATTAATTACACAATACAATAAACTGCATGTCGGCATGCGCCAAGTTGACCACCTGTTCACCATCATCTTTAGCAATGCAACATGAAAATTGCAAATCTTGGGTTTGTAGACAACCAGAACATGGAAATAAAAAATATGCTGTTGTTGGTTTGGCTCCAAAAGTATTGTTTTTACTTGCTATAAGTTGCACTCCTTCACACAAGGAAAACAGAAACAAATGGGTGACACACAAAGGAAAGGATAAACTGAGAATTTCAATGAAGTAAAATTTCAGCAGTTGTCGTCATAACCATTGCTATAATTATTGTAGTTGCTCACCTACCATCAATAGGAACTATCTATCTATCTATCTATCTATCTATCTATCTATCTATCTATCTATCTATTGACAGTGACTGTCATTTCACTGATTCTTGTCAATCAAACAAGACTAAATTACCCATCACCCTGTTACATGTCATCAGTTTCCTAGGAGGACAGCACTTGCATAATGTTCAATTGCTTTATCTGAATTCATCAGCTGCAGAAACCTTATAATTATTAATTATTCATGATTTGGCATTTTGATTGTAGGTATACCAGGCCAATATCTATGCTGAGGGAAAGAAATTTCATTCATTCAAGAAAGTTCTGAGAGAAATGGGTCCTGAGTACAGTGGCCTTGAACTAGCCTCATTCCATTCCACCTCCAAAGGTTACATGGGAGAGTAAGTTGACGTCAATTGTAAACTTTTACAGAGCTGTCCGGCCATGTGTGGTGTCTGTCCAATCACCATTCAAAACGGTATAAATCAGTTATAGAGGCCACTGAGGTGTTTATTCAATATGTAATATTTGGTATCTCATGGTGTGTTTCAATTGCTGGCAATTAAGCAATGTTAAAACTATCAGCACATCCTTTCTTGCAGTTAACTATTGACAATACATGTAGAACTTTGTGTCCATATACATGTATATGATTTCAAAGGGCTTACTGTACAAAATATGTACAAAATCTTGTCTTGCCAATAAGTGCACTCCACCCCTTGAATTACCATAGCATCACCAGATTTACATGAAAGCTGCAGGAAAACAATTTTAAAGTGTGTTTAATTTTACACTTCTGTTTAATTTCAAGGTGTGGCTTTAGAGGGGGGTTCATGGAAGTGATTGGCCTGGATCCAGAGGTCAAGTTTCATTTGGAGAAGATGTTGTCAGCTAAACTATGCTCTTGTTTAACTGGTCAAGTAAGCACAGTTCCGTTTGTGACAAGTACTTTCTTGTAACTAATGTAGCATCATATATGTCATTGCTAGTTTTAAATTGATATTGAAAGATTTAATTTAACCTTTTGTATACTCCAGTTATATTTTGAAGATTTTTGTTGAAGATTCACAGCATCACATTTATTCGAAATTGCAGAGCTTTGTTATCCCAGCTGAATGACATTGTCTGCTATCAAAATTAGAATAAACTGCAGAATTATGAACATTTATTAAGCCCCCAACCTGTAGTAAGCAGCTACTTAACCCCCCCCCCCCAAGGGGGCTGAATTGAGGAAATACGATATATAATTCTCTTATATAAACAAGATGATTGATGGATAATACATGTAGCTGCTATTAATAACATTGAATCAAGGGGAAAATGGCAGAAATCCCTACAGCTGTAAAGAATTGTTAATAATTTGATTGTTGTTGTATTCTCAGATTATGATGGATACAGTTGTAAACCCGCCAGAGCCTGGAGATGAGTCTTATGATGTCTTTGTTAAGGTGAGCTGACCAGTATATGGATGAGATTTATCTCCCCTGGGGGAGTCCGGAGGGGGTGTACTATCTATAGTCATGGATGAGATTGACCAGTGCATTGTAAATTGCGTCGTCAGGACGGGGGTGGGGAACTCCCTACAGTATGTGCACTGTTCATGTCAGTTTGGGGTATTGCCAGAGGAGATTCCTTTGTGTCAGGATCTCCTCCCTGGGGGGGGGGGGGTTTGAGGTACTCCCATACATTGGCTATACGGGTATGTGCCGCCAAATGGGGTACATTAATTTTAGGGTTTTATGTTAGAACGGGGTATCATTTTCTGCAAACTTTTGATCCATTTTTAGAACGGGGTGGCGATCTTTGGAAATTTGGTATTTTTGGGCCCTGAAAAATCAAATTTTTCTTACAACGGGGTATCAAAATTCAGATATTTTACTTAGAACGGGGTCGGAATGTCTTTGTTCGGTGGCACATCCCTACCCAAAATTGGAGTGAGTACCCCCCCGGATCTCCTCGCATCCCCTTCCCCTTCTTTCTGATTTCTTTGATTCAATACACAGTAATATCCTAAATCCCTACACTCCCCATTCTGTCACTCGTTCACATCCCTCTTCCCCAAAACATCGATACAAACACAGTAAATCTGTTAACAGGCAGCACAGACTGTTCGGTCTCATATTTGAAGCCCCTGGAAATCACCCAAATGAGATCCCAGGAACCCCTCTTCTCTAAATGTTATTCAGAGCACCTCCTCCACTCTTCTCAAAAACTTTGATTCAAAGCATAGGACATTTCCTGAATCAAGATTCCCAACCTCCACCCCTATCCCTGCCACCTTCCTGTCTACAATTGGCCGCAGCTGTTCCTACCCAGAAACTGTACTTACATCAAATAAGAAACTGCTCTTGAAGGTCTCTTGAAGACCCAGGCAGGGGAGGTACTCACTCCAATTTTGGGTAGGAATGTGCTGCTGAACGAAGAAATTCTGACCCCATTCTAGAGTAAATTATCGCAATTTTTGATACCCCATTCTAGAAAAAATTCGATTTTCCATGTCCGAAAGGTACCAAACTCCCAAAAGTCACTACCCTGTGTACCCCCATTTGGTGGCACATACACATATAGCCATTGTAGGGGAGTATCTTCCCCCCCCCCCCACTGGGCTGGAAGATACAGGTACATGTACGTTTGTATTTGAATTTGATGTTTTCCTTCAGTGAAGGATGGACCCCAGAAATCTGCTGATATCACTGTCACAGTTCACTCACAGGTATTGTTTGTGCTCCCAACAGGAAAAGAGTGCAGTTCTGACCTCGTTCAAGCAGAGAGCACGGCTGGTTGCGGAGACCTTCAATGATATGGAAGGCATAACATGCAATGAAGTCATGGGTGCAATGTATGCATTCCCAAGACTTCACCTTCCTAGGAAAGCAGTTCTGGATGCTAAGGTGGATATTGACATGCTATTGCTGCCCAAAAATATGTTAAAATTATTAATTTATGTCAATTTCAAATGATTAATGTCCCTAATCCAGCTGTTGTTTTTCTGTTATTTGTGAAAGTTGAAGATGAGTACCAGTATTTGTTCACCATTTCTGTGAAGTACTACAATAACTAAAGGCAGAAAACCCCATTAGTAAAATAGCCGTACAGGACACTTTAGGTGCATAAGAGTACACTGAGTTTATGCATTTGATTTCAAGACTAGACCTAAAATAGTCACATATAGGCCGTTTTTGCACCCAGCTCTTCAATTATAAATCATTTGATCTGGACATGTTTTAGTTTTTCCATGTACAATATGTAAGTATTATTTGACTTACGTTATATTATTGTCTCTGCATCATTTCAGTCCAGAGGATTGCATCCCGATAGTTTCTATGCTATGGAGCTGCTTGAGAAGACCGGTCTGTGTGTGGTGCCGGGCAACGGGTTTGGTCAGCGGGATGGCACTTTTCACATCAGGTACACAGTCACGTGATTTGTGTAATTCTTGGTTTGCATGTGATGTCATAGCCGCCATGTTGGTGTACAATAACAATACAATTATAATCAGATTCTTTTGTTCTGTACACCAACATGGCCGCCACCCATTTTGTTATTTGAGTCTCTGGGGATTGAGTGAAAACCGGCAATTGTTTCACTCTAGAAATTACAGAAAGACTGGGCCCGTCTACCCAACTGATCCCAGAAAGCTCTAGCTTGTAACTGTGTTATCCTCTCCTCGCTCTGTCTCCGATTAACTGCTACATGTGCTTGTTTTCTCCTGCAGTTTAAGAACATACTGCGACCGTTCATTCTCTGTCTGTGCACCCCGTCTATAAAGATGTATTCTAACTGTTGACAAGTCTGTACTGTTTAATAAGAGATCCAAATTAATCACTAAATGTCGTCACGAAAATAAGTACTATGTACAGAAACCAGACCGTTACAACCATCCTCCTTAAATTTAAACCCAATGTCTCAATCTGTAGAGTCTGATGATCGCTTAGTGCCTGAAACTCGAGTTACTGTCATTTTTTTCCATTTTATAATTTGTATTACACTCTGCATGTTTTTGTGTCGGGCACTCCCGAGACTAGGTGAAGCACTATTTACATTTGTGTTTTTTTGTTTATGTATGTACGTATCCGTGCATGTATGTATGTTAATGTATGTATACATATTATATGTGTGTACTTGCAAGTATGTGTGTATGTCTTACGTGTTATGTGTATGTATTTGTATATGTATTTGAATGTGTATGTGTGTGAGTTTTGTGAGTTTGTGTGAGTTAATGTAAAATTGTATTTACTATATATGAAATAAAATATGCCTTTCGTTATATTTATCTATATCCAATAACTAATCCAAGAATTACCTTTTCTGCAGGATAACAATTCTGCCGTCAACAGAGAAGCTGGAGGCAATTTTTGAATCTTTCAAAGTATTCCATCAAGAGTTTATGAACAAGTACAGGGAAGATGGCGGATGGAAGTCAGCCTTATAGACTGGAACAGTATGGGTGACCTTATGTCTTAAATTATGATGTCTAATCACAAAGACGACAATCTATTTTATAAACCACAGCAATACAAAGTTAAGACTAATTTATAAATACTCATCTTATGAAATGAAATGTTTTTAAAAAGGGTTGGAATTATTTTTTATGTGTTCTGTAGTATTGCTATTGAAAGTGTTTGGAAGGTTGCTCAAGGTAATTTCCCTGAAATATAAGCTAAAGTTAATTTTATCAGACTTTGTCAGCTTGTTGAAGACCAGTAAAAAAGGGTAGTCACTAGGTTTATTTTATTGACGTGGTAAATATTTGTGATAGTAGCACATTCTCGAACCCAGGGCTATGTACTCAGATTATAAAATATCTTAGAAAATCCATATATAAAGAGCTACACTGCATTACATTACATTGCGTTATGTTACATTTCATTACAATGCATTGCATTGCATTGCTTTACATTACATTACGTTGCATTGCATTGCATTGCATTGCATTGCATTACAGTACATTTCATTTCATGACGTTTAACGCCTCTAGCTTGAACAAAAAACATTCCAGCCAGAACGTTTACAGAAAGTGAGTTCTGGATAAGAGTATTGTAGTAGCAGATGAAGCAGAGATTGCCACAACTGGCCATAAGCAAACAGAATCCATTATATGCTACTAGATGCAACTTTCATTAGTGAAAACGTCAAACTTGTTTCTACTATGTTATCAGCCTTTACTCCAATCGTTCAACTCAGTTTACATATACAATTTTTCATCATTGTAACATAAAGAATATTATAAGAAATACCTATTTATTATATATATTATTTATATTAGAATATTGCACTGACCTAGTTGGTTAACGTCACTGTGATTGGATATAACTTAAAAAGGGAGGAATCACCAAACACAATCCTCTGGACTCTGGACTTCTTGAAAGTTGCACAAATAGCATAAGAATACCACAAATAAACGTATTATGCATTTCCAGTGTTAGGTAAGACATTTTGCAGACGTTTCTAAATATTTTACTAGATTATATCACCTTTTATTAGCTTATATTTTGATGGAGTTACCTTACCTTCCTTGACAGCCACTTCTGCACTTAGAGCTTTCATT
>JANVCJ010071348.1:0-12489 GCA_026413505.1 Epizoanthus ramosus
ATTCAACAGAAACATCGCATTTAGCCCCCACGAAGGACTGGATCTAGTGAAATTTTGCATTAGAAAAATGGTGTATTTGCGTGCAGTTTTGGCCTCGTGGCATGGCAGAGCACTAACTTTTTCTTTAAGAACCCGTTTATACGATTTCTTTGCTTTAGTTAGTGATTGTTAGTGTTAAAAAGTCTCACAGTAGTGTATTGCAATTGCAAGGACCGTTATTTTATGAGTCAATGAGTCACGAGTCAATAATTCATGAGTTGGTCAACAGTCTTGCCCCACCTTAGCTGTGAAAATGCTCCATCATGGAAGATGTTGGCTCTGAAAAGGTGAGTGTATTGCTTATTTATAGACATATATTTTGTATTCGTGCATTTTTCATGTATTAGATCGTCCTTTTGGAACATGCAAATTGCAATTTTGTAACGGAATGATCTGAATGTTAAGTATTTTTGCTAGGTTTCAGTACGATAAATCTATATATTATTGATTTCAGTTTACGATGTGACCTTGGACATTTTGATTGTCAAATAATCACCAGTAAAATATTCCCGCTATTGGTTGTTATTTGTGAATTGGTTTACGAGTCGTTAATTACTCAGTTGTACGTCGTTCGTTCTGAGTGCCGACCGTCACAATATTTATTTCCATTCGTCTGTGTGTATATGTGCTAGCTGTACAGCTCCTCAGCGTGTTCTTAATCTCAGACTTGACCAGAGGAGGCTTTGTCATTTGTATCCGAGAGAGCCTGTTCACAGGCTATTGATTTATGATTCTATCATGTCCATGATCCAAGGGCGGGGAGGGCGGAGTGGGGACCGTTTTGTCAAGCGCCTCCCCGGACAAAAACCCGGAAAACCCGGAAGAACCCATAATTCCGAGTTTTCCGGAATTTTCTAGAATTTTGTCACCAGGTTTTTTCTGGAAAATCTGTAATTTCCAGGTTAATATGGAAATCCTGGAATAGGATTTCCGGAAAAACCTGGCTTTCCTGGATGTCGAGTCAACCCTTGCTCTTAGCAGCTATAGTCATGCACCCAGTCTCTTTTAGGTCAAAAAATCTCTGGGGGTATTCAGGATTTTTCACTTCCATTTTTGTTTGTTTTCCGGGATTTTAGGTTTTTTTGCTTTCAGTTTCATATCATGAATTCATCTATATTTCTGGGTTTTTTTCTGGTTTTCCAGATTTTCCTGGTTTTCCAACCGTTTTTAAATAAATAAATAAATAAATTTTTATTGCTTAGACTCAAATATAAATATTAATAGTTGAGTTATGAATTGACAAACTTTAAATTCTGCATACTGACGCCATACATTTTATTTTTTCAAAAAGCATTTTGTCCTTCTTACCTCATTTGCTTAGACTCAAATATAAATATTGATAGCCTTTGTTCTCAACTGACTGACTGATTTTCTTTTGGCTCTCGATCACCCGCAAGAACGATCTCGAATTAACTTTCAAAAAAATAATCTCGTGACATGATGACAAAACGAAACAAGTATGATCTTTTCTCGAAGATGTTGTTTCTATATTTGTACTTTGTGACAATCACTTCCGGCGCCCATCCAACCTTATAAGGGTGCGAGTATAATCAATTTGCTCTCGGCGACAATATTTATCTTTCGAAGGATTCGAAAGTCGGAGTGTGTACGCTGCTTCTCTACAAGTACCTTAGTTTAACGCTAACAGAATCATCTATTTCACAAGGTAAGAAGATTAATTATAAAACTATGGTAATGTTTAGAGTTTTCCGCACGACTTGAGGTCAGTGCGACTTTATATCGTCATCGTGTTTGTTATTCAAAATCGTAGTTTTTAACGTGTATTAAATACGAACTGATATCAGTCCAGCTGGATTCTACTTCGACCGTCGAAAACTCATTTGGCGCTAGTTTACATCATAAAACTATTCTTCCGTGATAGGGAAAACTTAAGCAATATCAAAATAAATGAGGCAAAGATAACTCGCTGTCGTAATTGTAACAGTTCATTTAAATTTGTTCTCAGGCGAAAGTGTTGTTTATTTCATCTGGCGAGCTGAAGAGTCGATCGACTCATTCTGACAGGCACACCCCATTTATGACATATATAATATCTGTACGAAGCACCGTGTCCCTTGTTGCTGCTTTATATTACGAGAAGTGAAGGTGATTCATTTTCGTGATCTCACTTGGGCAAGAAATACGTGACAGAACGTGAGTCTGCGTATGATAATAATATTATATTGAAACGTTATTTTTAAAATCATTTAAATGTTAGTTAGTATGTACGTACTGTGTTTCAACAGTATACAATGGAAGAGTCAAATAATCTCTAGATTTATGGATTATGTTTATATAATAATTAAAATCAATAAATGTTGTGAGAAGTTACGCATCTACTGTCGAAGTTTTTTAATCTCGTGTAAATTTGGTGTAATATGCTCCACCTGGATAATTAACAAATCTGTTTCGTTGTAGCGATCGCGTTCGAACTAGGGATACCAGATTAATATTGACATTCATGAACTGTTACAATTTGATATTCGTAAAAATCGTGAACCAATAAACTTTTGTTTGACAAAACACTAAAAATGTCTTGCTTTATAAAATTTTGTATTTTTAAATTTTTATTAAAATTTTTGTTTTTATACAGTTCAAGAGAACATACTGTTAGGCCAGCATGTTTACATGGAGAAGTGTCACCCTCCCTGGTAGGGTTACCCTTCTCAATTGTATTTCCCAGGAGTTTTTTTACATGAGAGGTAGGGTCGCCCTGGGGCAAGGGTTACCCATCTGCTTGCTACCTAGGGCAACCCTCCTAGGAGGGACAATGTTTTGTTTGAATTAACTACGTACATAACCACTCAATTCCTGGTCACTGCCTTTAGCAGGCCCGTACCCAGGATTTTTTCTGTGGGGTGCATGTGCGACCCTGGAAAATTTTGCAAATCAGGTAGTCAAAAAACGCATTTCCTGCATTTTAGAAATGGTTGGAATGAAAACCTGAATGTACGATTTGCTGTATAAGGCACATTTTGGTGAAAAGTAAAAAAAAAAATTGTCTGAGGTGGACCATTTTAGACCTTTGGGGGGGGGTGTATGCACCCATCGCACCCCCTGGATACGGGCCTGCTTACGAGGGTTATATTTTAATTGTTTAGCAGCTTCCTCGATTACATTTGATTGAAAACCTTGAGAACAATGGCTTCCAGTTCTTACAATATTTAGATTCTGTTTTTGGTGGTCTTAGCTTACACTGTAGAAAAGCCAAAGTAAGGCAGCGACAGGCCTGGTGATATTAGTTGTGGTTTTCAGATGATAGCAATAAAAACTATCAAACATGGAGGCAACAAGGGACATGAAAATATTCTGTATACTTGAATCTTTATTTTAATTGCTTCGCCATGTACACATATACAATAATTACAATAAATTTAAGAAAATAAAACTGAAAATACAAATGTGATAAGAAACAAAACAAAAAAAAATGGATGGCAGGGTGACCACAACAGTGAACAACAGTGAACAGCTACAACAGCGAACAGCCAATTACTGTTGGCCCGGAACTATTAAGAAAATTTAAAAGAGAAATATAAGATATCAACAGAGGGCTACTGCCAACATGAGAACACCATGCTGTCAAGTCCCACACAACCAATACAATTACAACTGACTGAAAATTGAACTTCCGACATCTTTTCTTAATTAGTCAATATTATCAAATTATGACATTTTTTTTTGTATTTCCGGACGATTGTGTGAAAGATTCTTTATTTATTTCTCAATTTAGACCGTAGGATCTAGGAACAACTCATTAATCTCATTGCTGAGTAAAGTTTTAGCTACCTGGCTAAAAGTAGTTTTAGCCATTAAATCTTCTTTTAGATAGCTTTCTCATGCCTACTTTTGTGAACAGTAAAGCGTGTTACAATTCTGTTTTATACAATAAACAAGACATAAGTCATAACGCGTGATCTATTTTTGAACAGACACCAAAATGACGACACGCGTCACACCACTGCTTCTCTAGTTTACAATGGAGGAAAAACTTGAAAATCTGTTTCGATTATGGTATAAAACAAATAGATTCCATTTTCCATGCGTCTGTTCACTAATAGATGTTCAAATTAATGACCCCAAAACACGGCGAGAGAACCAGAAGTGGCACACGAGCCGAAGGTGCGTGTGTCACTGACGTTATCGAGCCAAAGGCGAGCGTGTCACTGACGTTATCGCCGTGTTTTGGCACCATTTGAACATCTATTAGTGAACAGACCCACGGAAAATAGAATCTATATGTTAAATAAGTTGCGCTATGATATAAATGTGTATCATTATTGCCATTATTATTATTATTAAAATTAACAAAGCTTATTATACCAATATGATAAAGCCAAGACAAAAACAAACACTCTCAGTATCACCGGTATGAGCAGGAAGTCTCGCCGAGCATATATTTAGTAACAATCTGTCCTGTGTGGCATTAAGTTAGAACTTCCCTCCGGATGCGCACCTCCTCGTGTCTTGTTCACAAAATGGTTAATATTGACAGGTTAATGACCACACACAACCTGTGCAACGTGTCGTACCACCTCAAATGTATCAATAATGTTCCTAGTTGGTGTTCGGAGACGCCAGGTGACATGACAGTTGCACATCGACGTGTTTTGATTTCCGGCACTGACCAAATACCACCAAGAGCGCTATTCGAAATTTAATAGACAATACCGTATTTGACTCTGAAAAGCCCAACTGGGGAGAGTTTAATTTAGTATTGCATTGCATTGCATTGCATTGTATCGGATCGGATCGCATTACATTGCATTGCACTGCATTGTATTGTATTGCATTATATTGTGGTGTATTACGTTGCATTACATTGCATTGTATCGCATTGCATTGCCTTGCATAACATTGTACCGCATTGCATTGTATTGTATTGTATTATATTGTAGTATATTGCATTGCATAGCATTGTATTGTATTCTGTTGTAATATATTGTGGTGTATTACATTGCGTTGCGTTTGCGTTGCGTTTTTAGTTGTGTTCTGTTGCGCTGCGCTGTGTTTTCTTTTGTTCTGTTGTGTTGTGATGTGTTGCGTTGCGTTTCGTTGCGTTTTGTTTTGTTGTGCTGTGTTGGGTTGTAAATATGTGACGATAATCAGACTATATGTAGTACTATTAAAATAAACTCCATATATTCTATCATATACACAGCTTCTGGAAAGTTCTTATTAATGTTATCAAGACGCATTGTTTAACAACTAATTTACCTCATGTAACGCCATTATACCTTCTTTCCAATTATGCACATGACAGCTCTACAAGAAACTGGCAACCAAACATGTTTTGTAGGACAAGTTGTGAAAGTTAGCTCTGGCGGCGGCGAAGATGTGAGCACAAGAGGCGGGACTAATGCGGCTCTGATGGAACCATGTGAAACTAATGAAATAGCAGATGAAGCAAGAGAGCAACACAAGTACAGAAAGATCGTCCATCTGTGGGAGTTTCTCTTCCGCCTCCTGGATGACAAAAAATTCTCATCCATAATCAGCTGGAGTCGAAAAGAGCATAGAGAGTTTAAACTCAATAACCAAGAAGAAGTTGCCAAGAGATGGGGAGTTTTCAAACAGAAGCCAGGAATGAATTATGATAAACTCAGCCGAGCACTCAGAAGTTACTATAAACAAGGAATCATCAAGAAGGTCTGATGAGCGCATGCTTTATTCTGCCTCAACAAACAGATTTATTTGTCAGTGTCTCTCACTCTGCATCTGTCTTTTTCTCTTTCAATAGTACTGTTGTTTGTTCCTGTTGTTTGCCTGTTTCCCTGTCTGGAGGGGTGGAGTGAACTCTGACGGCTTAAGGTTAAAACACTGAATGCTTTATGACGGTTGACGGTTGATATTTTAGAACGTCTTGACGGTTAATTTCAATTGAATGAAGTTTAATTGGGAAAAATGAAATTGTTTTGACGGCGCGGTGGACCGTCAATCCCATTGAAACCCTGGCTTAGACAGGTTGTAAAATATATTATTAATAATATTAATAATAATAATAATACTAATAATATTTATAATAATAATAATAATAATAACGATAACGATAACGATAAACAACGACAACGATAACGATGACGATGACGATGAAGATGACGATGACAATGACGAAGACGATGACGATGACGATGACGATGACGATGACGATGACGACGACGACGACGACGCGATGACGATGACGATGACGATGAACGATGACGATAATAATAATAATGTACAGTTTTTAATAACGTATTATAATAAAAGTCTTAATGCTTCTTGCATTTAAAAAATGTTTCTAAAATAATTTATAATAATTTAACTGTTAATGTGTAATGCGTCTTTGTGTAATGTGTAAACGTTTGTCTTATTAGAAGCCACTAATAATCGCGATTGCTCATATTTGCCAACTTTCCTTTGAAAACAGGTTTCTGGCCAGAGACTTGTGTACAAGTTTGACAAACTGCCCTATGAATACAAGCCCAGAGTCGTCGCAAGCCGCCTTGAGACCAAGAAACGCCAGAATCTGTTCTCTGTTGCAGAAAAGAGAGATATCGGCATTCAAATGGATTATGCTCAGCTACTAACAGTCCCTTCGAGTACCACCCCCTCGCCATCGATATCACATTCGGAACCAGTGCAGTGCGGGCCTTTATCAGCACAGTCAACACCTTCACCGGTTCATCTACCCACTTTCTCCTCATGTACCCCCCGACGGGCTTCGTGTTGTCCACCCCCTCTAGTGCCAATAACATCTGTTCCGTCACCAACCTTCCTTCCATGTATTGGGTGTATCCGATATTTCCACAATGCCCCATTTCTCGTCAGTTCAAGAAATCCGTGCTCGAGTGAGACTGGAGTAACCGAACAAACTGCAAGTCCGCCATACGCATCACCCCACTCAACTTCCGGACAATCACCGCCTCTTTCATCTTTACCGCCTCAGGAGCCAAGCGAGCCAATCGCTTCCATGTCTAGACCAATCAAATCTGTTCCTGTATCAGTTATAACCTGTCATAAGAAGGCTCTACATTAGAGCATTTTCACTCAAACTACAGATATTCGAATGGCAAAGATCATGCATGGCAGCAATGCTGGTGTACCTAACAAAGAAACTAATTATAACTCTATTATACTCTTAAGGCCTCTGCATAGGCCAAATACGACTTCGTACATCGTAGTAATCCTTTTATTTTGTAGTAAATCGTTCCAAAATAAATTCAAAACTGAAAAGTTTGCTTAATTGGAGGGTCTCGATGCGGGGTGATGGTTTACATTTAAAAATATTGCTTTTTAACAGACGATGATTAACATTTAGGCCATTTCGACGGTTAATCATTAGAGAGATTTAGCACCACGTATACGTTAAACAGCAAACGCGAACTTGCCGTTTCATGTATAATGGCGTCACTTTTTCGCGTTAGCTTCAAGGTTCCACAATGCCACATCGTGCTCTACCATCGGCCACCGAAAAGGTGCCATCGTTGTCCTGTAAAAATCAGTGCATTTGACAGTGTTAAAAAATTTAACTTCATTTGGCCTCGTATAACATGAAGGAAAACGTTTTGCTGTTGTTTTAACGAAGTATAAATAATTCTCACTATGAAAATAAGGCAAAAATATCTCACGTAAACCGCAAACGCGAGAATACTTACCTTCACGTAGAAACGTCAATCGGCAAACGGCAAACGCTGGAAAATGGGGTCACATGGTCATATTTCACGTTCGCGTTTCACGTATAAGTGGTGCTAAATCTCTCTATTGAACGAATTTTGACGGAAAAAAATAAATCCATTCTGATTTGTTAACTTTACAATGACTTTAATCACTGGATTTATGAGGCGATTGTTTGAGTCTCTGTTGTTAGCATGCACCTAGCATTGATAGTCCGAGTGGCATTGGCATTCGTTTATAATACAGACAATTCTTATTACTCAGAACAATCGGTAATATACCGACTGTGAATGAACCAGGAAATGTTCATTTTATTCCTGCAGAAGGTCAAATAGCGTGTGAGTACGTCGAAACATAACAGTTCTTACTTTGTATTTTAATGTTTTGCAATTTCAGGATTCGAACTCCTGCATCAATCTTATTATTAATATATAAGGGTTTTGTTCTTAGTATATATGTTTGTTTTCCTGCTAAAAATGTCTCAGAAATAGGCCTACTCCGGGTTCTTAAGTCGCCTTAAGTCGCATTGCTCTACCCTATTGATTTTCCTTAAGTTGTCTTAAGTCGCGCTAAGTCGTGGCGACTTAAGGGCCTGGAGTAGGTCTAGAAATGGTTTTTAATGCACTGACACATTCATGATGAGATACGGAAATCCACGAGTTCGAACTAATGTTGAGTTTAGTTCAAGTTGAGCTCGAGTTGATACAAAATATATTTTTATACATTCCCTAACTCTAACCATAGTTGTTAGAACTAACTGGTTATGAACTTTGCAAACTTCAACGAACCGTGTTGAACGAACCGTACTCCGTGCACATTGTTTTGTTTTACGTGTGAGCCCAAAAATGTTTCTATCGGATAGACGTTCATTTGCATTTCAAAACCTTTTGCGTTTTGTGAAGACCAGGAAACACACTCAGGATATAGAGAACAAAAATATATAATAAAGAACTAGCTGACATTCATAACCAGTTCCTTCCAGTAACTGTGCTCTATCCCTAACCCTACCCCAACTCCAACCCCAACACTTTGCAGGTCTGCAAATTGAAGCCTCTTTATATAGTTCGCGGACTAAACTCAAGGTCAACTCAAACTCAACTCAAACTCAACTCATATTCAACTCGAACTCGAACTTATAAATCCCGTTTCCCATTCATGACACCACACTCGATATGATCTCTCATTTGAGTCAGTAATCATATGAAGATTGTGAAGTCATAAGATTAGATCTCACTCCAATTAGAACATACTTAAAATCGCTTTTAATCGGTTAAAAGGGGAAACAAAAGACGAACGAAAAACAAAAGACGAAATCTCACACGAGAATATTTGGCAGATTGCTAAGTTAATGTTCTACATCGCTATAAGTGTATGAATACAACGTATTCTGATATAAAATAACCCGGTTAAGTCATAAATTGAAAGCATTAATCAGTGTCATATCTGGTTAATAAAGGGGTTATGTCGCAGAAATGCATATGCGCTCGAGTCATGCAAAGAAAAATGTATTACGTTCATTGAACACGAGTTGTAACCGGCTAAACAGGAAAACACGAAATATAAAATAGGATGATCATAAACCTAATTCAAGGATATATTGATGGGTGTAAAATACACAATATGTGACCGATGGCGATGAGTGTTATAGGATAATTATTTCGTTTGTAAATTGTATGAATTTCTTTTTATCATCAAAACAGTGGACACTTTTTTTTTTTTTTTTTTTTTAAATTTTTATTTCCTTGGTATATATGTAAGTGGTTACAATCTGGATTACGCTTGAAATTTTAGGTTTACAATGTTTACGTAATAGTAAACACACAGTGACTTACTAAATTTAAAAAAAATATCTGTAAATTTGAATACGCCATATTCTTGAGATCCAGATTTATTCTAGGTCAGGAATTTCACATTATATATTTTCAAACTCATATTTCATGGTACGTCGACGTCGATTTCGTAGCCCGAGGCTATCTTTTATATTCTCTTTCACACTTCAACGAGATACAATGATAACAACACGCGTATGAGCAAACAATAGCGCGTGACCACGCACGGCTCATGATGAGTATATTCTTGTTACTCCAAAGTTATCTACATCAAGTATCGTTTAAAAACAATAACATTGATTAATCAGGAAAACGGATAGCAATTTTTAAACCCGTTTTAACCAGCATTGTTAGTTTAAACGACCACCGACTGTTTTGATAGAATTCGTGTTCGTATTTTAAAAATACTTGTAAGGGGATCGAATGTTTTTCGCAACTGCATTTGCGAGCATGCGAGCAGAGCATTATTTTTTGCGAGCACGAGCAGGCGAGCACTGAATTAGGAAAATGAGCCTTTAGACCAAGCCAGCACTCTCCAAAATTTTGCAAGCAATTCGAGAAAGGACCAAATTTTGCGAGCACTCAAAAATTTGAAGGACCATTCAACACTCCTACTTATTTGATCAGAGGAGTTAAACTCTAACATGATAGGTGCAGACGAAGACAAATGCTTTTCACTGTCTTTGTCTTTGTCTTGGTCTTTACAACTTTGTGTTGTGCAAGTTACTAATTTTGGATTTTCGACTGACGCAAATTTTCTACTCCTAACACAAAATCAAGTGATCAGTCAATGCCTAAACAAAGCACATTGAATTTATTGTACTGCAGCAATTGGTTGTTTGTTTTAAAATAATAGAAATGACACCTGTACCTAATAATATTGTGTAGCTAACAAAACATTTATCAGTAATAATTAATATTTCCGGAATTTCATTAGTGAGCTTATAAAATGATCCAATTTAAGAATCACTTGATTATTGTATATGATTAGTTGCTTCCATACTTTGAGACGACGTTCATACATGTTGAAATTAGAGTTTGTTGAATTTACGTGATGAATTCTCAGGATGTCGTACGCATAGCCATAGGGCCGAGAGGGTGCATACCCACGCCGGGAAAAATTGTTCAAATGCCGTATGCAAGACGAAAGGTTATTTTAAAACAAGGATCAGAGACTGCAGTCGACCATGTCTTTATCACATGGTATTTTAATTTTAATTGTTTTATGTTTCCTGTTGGGTAGGCGAAAGTGTGTTCTGGAATCGTTTGTCGACACGAGAGTATTTGACCCGGTTATGCACGTTTTAAAGTTATGCTGCAGGGGAAGGCATAGCCTATAAGTGGGGAAGTTTAACTCACGGCATGATTTTCGTGTTCAAAAGAACTAGCTACCACAGTCGTGAGTTTGACATTGGTCAAGAGAGGCTCTAAATAAAATAGTACTGTCTTGGCTTGTCTTGTACTGTCGTCCTCCAGGATAAGCATTGAATACAAAGTCATGCCCTTTCATGAACTTTTAATGCGATTTCAAAAAAGCAAGTTGATCCGAAATGGAGCTATGATATGGTTAACTTCAATTGGCATAGTTGAACAAGAACAAATAATTACTGCCGCAGTAATACTAATACAGATGTAAGTTTATGTTATATACCCAGTCGTGACTACATTTTTGTTGAAAAACCAATAATTGAGGACATACACTACGTTTTTACATATAAGGACACTTATACTTGGACCCTCTACTCATCTAGTCATTAGTGATTAGGGGAATATCGGGCTATCATACCAGTATACGTTTCTAAAGGTACTCAACAGGAAGATCGCCAAATATGTATACATAGACACACCTCAGGATACAAACCTCCGAGGAAATGACAATTATTTATAAGTTTAGTATCTTATCAAGATTAGTATCCGCAACTACATCAGTAGAAAGTACATGTACTAGTTCACTGGCTTTGTGATTCTATTATTCAGTAAGAGTAGTTCTGACGTTATGTATAGCTCCCCTTACTCTCATTCCCGCCTCTATGCGTACACCTTTTTTAATTAAGAACCAGTAAAATTTCACTCAGGCTCAATGTTCTTATTTTTTCGACAATTTGAGGCTCAAAATGTTCTTATTTTGTTCTTATTAGTTAAACTCATACAAATTTGGAACGAAATGTTGTTTCAGCCTCAGTTTGTTCTTAGTTTGTTCTTATATTTTTCAGACGATTTCAGCCTCAATGTTCTTATTAAGTTTGTTCTTATTAAAAAGAGTGTAATTCCCGCGCCCTGACCGCGTGTAACGGCTGATTTGAATGGCTCTGATCACAAGCCCGGTCCGCCTCAATATCATCAGATCCTAAGAATGTTTGGTAAATGTTTTGAGCTTGCACTATATACTACTGTCGTTCTCTGTCTTCACTCCTAGTATATATTTATATTCTAATTAAAATTTACGTATTAATAATGTCCAAGGATTTTCGGATTATTCTGTTCATTCCGATCCTGAAGTATGGATTTCTGTTTTATTTCAGGTCTTGCCAGAACTGCTCAAGAACATCAAGAAGGGAGAAAGTTTCGTTGCAAGCCAATGAATCATATGTCCTGATAATTTATTTATGATACGTACGGTATACATTTTGTATGTGAAGCGGTGAACACAGTCAACCGTAGTATCAAGTGTTGCGGACTAATAACCAAGTAATGCTCCTTGAATTATCACTAGGCCTTTCTAAGTAAATTATCAACTAGAGTGAAAGACTAACACCTTGAAATAAATTGTTTTGTGCTGACTTGCATTTGTGTTTGGTGTCCTCACGCGCACATTTGCGATAACGTGGGATTTTTGACGCATGCAATCCAAACCCTGGTGTCACCGATTAGGGACTGACCATTATTTTTTTGGAGGGGGGGGGGGGGGGTATGATAAATTACCATGTGCAAACAATTTTTTTTATAACTACACCCATGTAAACAATTT